>JAODUG010014908.1:0-23645 GCA_027564795.1 Aphredoderus sayanus | reverse complement strand
ATATATATATATATATATATATATATATATATATATATATATATTCTGGCTATGAATATTTTAATCTTCCATTTGTTACTTAAACCTATTCAATACCATGTACAGCCTAGTCTACAGAAATAGGTAAAGTTATATTTATTTTACATATTTTTGTCCTCATTCTTAATGGCATATACTTCAAATGTTGCATACAACATCTCAACCATCAAATAGTTTCTGGATAATGTTTTCATGACAGATCTAGGTCAGAGGCAAATGTTCATCTCACATGTAATGTGTGAATTCAGCAAGGTGTCAACTGACCCAGGCAAGGCATCATAAAAATCTTTTATGTAGTGTACTGTAGACAAGATTGGTGGCCACTACCTTTTTGTATTTAATCTAGAAGCCTCTGTTTCATGCTTCGAGTACTGACAGAGCTCTTGTGTGTGTCTTTGTGAGCTGAATGGTGTGCATGCAGCTTCATTCTGATCATTGTTGAGTGTTGAGACAGAAACACTGGAGCCTCCATCAAAGAAGTGTAAAGTACAAACAACAGACCAGATGAACTATTATGGTCAGCAAGAACTTTCTCTAGTACATTTAGAAAAATGTTTGATGCCAAGATAAATGACAACTTTGACTTGTGACTCAAAAACAAATTGCTGTAAGGCCTAGCAATATACTGTAGCCTAAGTGCGTGGTCAATGTTTACTTTTGGGGTTTTTTCATGGTTGATATAGCCTATAGCCTATTGCCAGTACCAGGCTACAGGATCAACTTAAATTAGCATTCAGTTGTAGCCTAACTCCCTTGAGCTCTGAACTATTGAGACACATTGCATTGTGTATGTGGTAGGCTAATTATGGTATTGTTTTGAAAGTGGGTATAAAGCTCTCATTGTTTTCGTGCAGACTGGCACACTCTTAATAGAGACAGAAATCCGCACAACTGGTTGAAAGCACAGGTTGGCATGAGAGAAATTATATAGCAGTTTCCAAGTCTTAGATTTCCCACATAGTTTTCAATGTTGGTAGGCATACTTCTTCTAGCCTAATCACTAACAAGTTGCCTGCTATATCATAAGTATAACACTACTGCCAAATTCTTACTGCACTGAGTTCCTGATATAAAACATTACTTTATCTGCTCTTTGAACCAAACTATTAATAATTACCCAAGAACTCCAGTGACCAACACCTTCATAAAACCAGCAGTTTGCTGAGATGGCATTTAACGGCATTCAATTGAGAATGTAAACAAATATTACCGCATATCAAAATACTGTATTGCTATGTATTGTTTTTAAGAGTTTAGTGCATGTCTTGACCTGGCCTGATACTATCCATGTTTTACAAGCCATTTGATCAAAGCAACACTTTGACAGGAAAAAATGAAAATGATACGCACATATACATTGGTCAATTGGTCTGAGCAGGGTCTTTTGAGAAAGCTGTTAAGTTGTGCCCCTGGTTAGCTGGCAAATGACATACTGCGCTGTAGTGTAGGTTTCATATCAGTAATTACTATCTGCTGCAGTGTGTGGAGGTTGAGAGGAATTATAGGATAACTCTGCTCCCCTGGAGTCATGCATAAAGCCTCAGGTTACACCAGGTAAACATGTGTAAAGGCCATGCTGCTCCATGTGACAGACAAGAAACAACAACCTTATAATCCATGAACACCGTGTGTTTTCACCTCTTTTCTAGTAAAAAATAAAAAAAAGTCTTCTTTGCGGTTGTTGGCATAAATGAGCTGATGTACTTCCGTATAATATCTGCCTCGACATCCTGGCTGTTCGTGTTGTTTCAGATTAAACAAATGTTACTGTTTTTTTATTTTATTTTATCTCAAATGATGTCACACGGAATCACTCCATTAGGATGCACATCTTATGCCTCCCTTAATAAAGTGTGTGCTGCATCCTCCTAGAGGTGCTATATCACACCTCAGAGAAGTGCTTACATCCCTCACATCTGGTGCTTGTGGAAGCTGGTTGGACAGCTGAGAAAAGTCTTGTGACTTTCTCCCTATTGCCCATGGAAGACCATGGGAAAATGTCTTGTCAACTCGCCCCTTCCTAAAGCAAACTTAAGAGACTTGGAGAAGTGCTTTTGGAATTCAGATGTAGGCCCGGCCTGCTAGCCTATTTATAGACGGACATAAGGAAATGATGGATCTCTTTCTGCAGCAACGCTGATTCACTGCTCGCCTTCAGAAAGGCAAATAAGTCAAAACGGCAGGCATTTTCGTCAGTTATAGCTCACCCTATTTTACCTCCCTATAGGCAATGTGATTTTTGTGACTTAAACTAATACGGAGAAAGAGAGAGGCCTATTGTAAAAGAAGATATTGTAGAATTGCTTTGCTATTGACTTTCTCAGTAAATGTATAACCACATGTAACTGGTGTCATTGAGTCTCTTCCATTTAGACTGGCAGTTTGTTTGCTAATTCATCTATCTAATCTAATATATAACTACCACCTCTACAACATATGATACAATACACATTACAATAACTGTATTTTGATATTATTCTCAGAAACAATGATAAGTTCCCTTTGGCACGATTAACATGTTATATTTTACTTTACAAGATGCAGATAGACTTGTGGAATGATAATGGCCCTAATTTATCAATATAGCATAGAAAACAGAGCAGATCAGAGTGTATAAATGATCTTACGACAGGGTTCACATGTTATTTGTGAAAAGTTTGTATCTTACCAATTACAGTGTAAGAATGAACAGCCTTTGATAAATGTGGTGGCAGAAAGCAGTCGTCATTTAAGTACGCCCCTAAATATGTTGGATTTAGAGACCTCGCCCCTGGATTGTACAACATGGAGATGTGTAATACGTCCAAGAAGAGAAACTTTCTTGGAACTTCTGTGACCGGCTATTATTGCATCTATTCACGTCCAAATTTATAAATACATCATACATCATACGCGCATATTTCTGTCGTATGCACGTTTAATAAATGAGGGTCAGTATGTTACATGTGGGAATATATGCAGGACAATTTTGCGTCTGTGGATAGTGTACTCACTAAAATAAACCAGCTCTTATCTGCACATGCTTGTGTGCACACATTAAAGCAATCTGGCCAGCATATGTGGGAGTGAAATTCAGGAGGCAGGCCTTCAGTGAAATATAGGCTACCCTATTGCCTTTTCCTTTACAGTTGTTTTGCTTGACCGGGATGAATTACTAAATGGAACAAGAGAGATGAAAAGGAAAGTTCAGTTCTAAGCAATTTAACGCTGATTATACAGTTTTCTCCGCAAAAAAGTGTCTATTTTGAGTCGGAGACACAACTGATATGGTAGCTCTGTTTATTATAAATAAAACACTTTAGTGTACTGCTTTTTATGACATGATGCCTATACAAGACATTTACAGTGATACAAATTATTGTTTAAATGTATGGCCCGGTTATTGCCGCAATGTGGGAATTGGCTTGGTTTCCATTGAATAGTGTGTCTGTCAATGGTTTCCCCAGCAAAGTCATTACAGCGTCTCACTCAAACTGTTGTATCCTTCAGCTCTTAAGACCCAGATCAGGTTGAGGAGACAACCACATGACATCACTTAAACTGTTTTGTATGCCATAGTATGATCTATAAACAATTTCAAACACAGTCTTTCTGTAACAGTGTCATTGACCTATTCAAATAACGGTCATTTCCGTAAATGAATATTGTGCTTTATTTTGTGCAGAATCGTCACATGACCAATTATTTTCATTTCCTGTTACTTGCCAGCACTATTGAGTGTGTGTGTGTGTGTGTGTGTGTGTGTGTGTGTATAAGATTGGCTGCACTGGGGAAATTAGCCAAACAAGTACAGTATGTTCCAGATAATAACATACTTTTAGTATTGCTGATATTTGGCCTGGTAGATTGAATGAAAACAGATTTTCCAGTAATGCTGAATGTTATTGAACTGAGCATATTTATAGTGGCCTTTACAGATATTGTATGAATGCTTACTGTGAAATAGCCATATGTTTGTGCTCTATTCTAGAAACCTATAAAGGTGAGTTGTGTCTACATATCTTTTTAGAAATGTCCTAAACGATGGTCAAATCTGTTGTTAACCAGTTAGTTAACATCCCTTCTTTCAAGTTTGCTTATCATTTCACAGCTCTGTGTGATTTAAATAAATGTTCAATTCACTTTTACAAATGCTCCATAGAACGTTTAGATGCATTCAGTTGTTTAAAGGTAAGTTTATGAAATTGGAAATGTTTAATTTATTGCAGCTTTTGTGAAATACTGGAGTCTACAGTCATTTGTTTTTAGCCCTAAATATCAAATGTGTGCTTAGACACAAAGCTGTCTCACTGGTTTATGGTTCAGTACTGTACATTGAACATTCCCCACATCTGACCAGCACAGTTTTCCTAGGCTGTCCAGGCTAACGCACGCACGCATGCACGCACGTTGTCCATTAGTGATATGGAGAGGACCTTTACAACCTTCGTTATGGTATAGTCTCTATGTTTGTGCCAATATAAGCTGATAATATTGGCCATTTGATATTTTGGTCTACAACACACACTGCAGATGTTTTGTCCCCCTTTTCTTAATTTAGTATATTTTATCACAAGGGAATCATTTCAAAACTGTGTGAAACATCAGCTAATTTGTTCAGCCTAGATTGTAATCGTAATTGTAAAAAAATTTACTGTATTTGAAAGCACATTCTACCCATTATTTCTAAGAAAAAATTGTTACCTTTTTATGTCCCTTTTTTCTTAAATGCTTTGATTAGGATTTTTCACAGTGTTTGGCATCGCACACTTAATATTGATTTTGATCAAGGGCTGTATCGACCAGCATATCCACTGATGGTGAAACTTAAAGCCATCAATTGGAGCAGAGCAGTAAGAGTGGTGGTATTAGTATTACAGTATATTACAGTAGCTGATTACTACTGTATATCTCTATAAAAATCTATAATATAAAAATAACAACAGATTTACCAGTAGCCATAATTCCAGCAGTGCATTTCGGCAGTGCAAAGCGCACAAAATTAAAGGAAACTGCATGATAAGCAAATAACAATGACCAATGTTGTGTGCCCAAGATTGAGGATGTTTATCTTGCGTTTGACAGCCTGCTAGACCAGACTGTGATGCCTGGTATTTGTATAAAAGCACGTTCATTGTGTTCATCTTGTATAAGCTCAAGCTCTGTCTGACTGGAGAAAATGTGTATGTTGATGTGCATGCACGTCAACACGGGTTGTTGCATATCTGCATACGTCAGAACGAGGGTGAGCAGAACCAGCAGACCGTTCTAGACGTATTCTTGAGTGGTAACATTTATGTTCACGTTTGAAACATTGCTTTTTCTGTCACAAAAGTTCTACTTGTGCAGAATAGTTAACAAAACATTTGTTGTACGATTTCTGGCATAAAGGAAGTAACTTTTCTCCTGTAAAATTAACAAACAAACTACCGCAATTTGCATAACAATTATTGAGAAACCTTGTGAAAAAATGTGATTTAGTTGTTTTGGGCAGCAATAATCACAAAAACTCAGATCCAGTAGGGATTATACTTTGCAAGTGTGCAAGGCAAGTTACCTCCATTTTGGAGGTAACAGGATGACGTTGAAGGAGACAGTTTTATATTGCCAGTCTCTCCATGTGGTCAGTTGAGCAGAGCCATGTAGCCCTTCCCTCTCATTATAGCCAGAGGCTGCCTTTTAGTGGGTGTTTGGGGTAATTGCAGTAGGCTGATTATACGGCCATAGTCGGGCTGACCTGTACCATTGGTAAACATCTCTGACATCTGGGGACAGAACTTCAGGCAGCACACCAAATCTCAGTAGTAGAGTACAACTGGAATGGCTGTTTATATTCACATCAAAGAAAATTGGCCAGAATGTCATGCAACCTTAAGCTTGACATGGCACATGTTAATGCACCCACTACCCTAATTTGTTGGAAACATGACCGTGTTTACTTGTATGGCTGTGCTGCTATGCCGCAGTATGACGCATTTGAAGGTAGATCAGTGTATATTTGTGTGTGCGTGCGTGCGCATAATGTATGTGGAGGGGTTTGGACATCCTGCAATTACAAGAGCTCTGAA
The DNA here is from genome assembly GCA_027564795.1 of Aphredoderus sayanus. Classification (NCBI taxonomy): domain Eukaryota; kingdom Metazoa; phylum Chordata; class Actinopteri; order Percopsiformes; family Aphredoderidae; genus Aphredoderus; species Aphredoderus sayanus. The sequence goes on along the minus strand of JAODUG010014908.1, from coordinate 17,559 downwards.
GATAATACCAGCTCCTGCAGACGGCATGTCACACAGTTCAAGTCTGCAGGGACTGCGCTCCACTATACTCTGCTCTGGTAACACTGATAGTCTAGCCAGCCCCACCTCTGCAACAGCACACACATGCCTACTGCACAAAACCCCTGCTGCTGCTTCTGCCCTGCGCTTTTCTACTTGTGCCACAATGGCATGGAATAGTTGAGCGATGCGTGGGAATGCTTTTTTTTCTTTTTCTTTTGTCTGTCTCTCTTGATGTCTATGACAATTAAATGTACTGTGTGTAGCCCACTGTGCTCTGCTGTGTTTAGTAGCTTTTCATTCAGGCTCAGCTTTCACCGCACTGAGGATGTGGCGATGGGGTAACATCGAAAGACATATCTGTCTGAGCTCTTTGATAACACGAACTGTAGATACTGTGCAGATAGTCATGCACTGCAACACTGGAATTGTTGGCTAATACATAACAGAGTAAACGCAGAAAAACACAGCAATGTTTGCTGCTTTTTTGTTTCTGAGAGCTTGACAGCTGTTCGATTTAGATTATTCTGTATTTCTTAAAGCTTATATATATGTCAGCAGGTTGGTTGCTAGGCTTTTTGCTTTTCTTTCATAGCATGCCCAGGGGAAATGAAAAAGCATTGTTTGTGACCTTGGACACAACCCTTCCATGATCCACCAGCAAGACACGTGTTGTCTCAAATCGACCCAGAGCACCATAGTTGGACTAACCAGGGAATCTACCGGGTCTCAATTTAGAATATTGCAGCATTCGATCCCTTAAGAGTATACCATAGTCCACCATGAATATAAGGCCCTGAGTGCCCTAACCATGTTAATGCATCCCAGAATGTATTGTATAACACATGACACACATCAAATGTTTCAATAGCCTATATATGTATTTTTATTTTTAAAGCAAGTTTATAATCCACCCACACATGGCCTCTCAATTCATTTAATTGGTACCTCCTGACATTAATCCTATTATTAGTCCCATTATTTATGAGAACAAGTCAGTCCCCTTACTCACAAATTGGGTCACCATTTGAGTGTTTATGTAGTATTTCTGTAATATAATTACACACAATTTGATAGTTCAGATGGTTTTATATTGAACATTCAAACATTAAGTGTCTGTGTATACAACACTGAGAGAAATCTATTGGCATAATATAGTTAATCACACTGGTGTAGGATAAAGTACATGGCTTATATCTGTCAATCCGTCCTGTTAACAGGCTTTATTTCTTTTAAAGTATATGTAATTAATGCAAGCACTGGCGGCTAAGGGACCTTAAAAACTTACTGTGTGTGTATATATGTATATATATCTCTGCATCTAAACGGCCTAGAGCTGTCTAAGAAAACTTCAATTGACCAAGGCTAGTCATTCTTTTCTAAAACAAATTTAATTGGAAAAACCCAATCGGTGCATACATACCTAGGCAGGAATGGTTTGTAAATGGAGGGGATCCAGGAACTTGCAGAGTGAAACACAAGGTGTTGCTCACAAGGTTAGAGGAGGAGGGGCTTGCAGTCCCAGTCTAAGTCATTAAATACACATACTGTAAACCATTATCCCCCATCCTTCCTCCCTCCATTATAGGAAATTATCTCATTTGACTTCCTTTCCTTGCAGGGCTAACCTGCCATTTCCTTTATTGGAACGTCCAGAGCTCCTGGGCTCCCCTGGGGACAGAATGCACTCTCAGTTCAGTGCCCGTATACAGTAATAAATAGAAATCCACTACATACCTGCATGATCTGTTGCATATAAGACTTTATTTTTCTCTTGCACCTACAGTGTTGGATAAAGGGCATTGGGAATACACTGCCCTTTTAACTCCCTCTGAGAAGAGTGAGTTTTTGTCACTAGAAAGAGGGAATCTTATTTAATTTTCACCATCTTCTAAAACTTTAATTCAAATTCTTCCATCCCTCCTCCTGATTTCTACAGTATTTTGGGAAGCTCATAAGAGCGAATGAGAAGATAAAAGATGAGAGCCAAGGATGGGCTTCAGTTTATATTTAGCTCAGACACCCACTGGACAAAGCCGAACTGTGCCATCATCAAGGACGCAGTGCCAAGCTTCAGCTATCACTTTTGTCCTTTGTTCACAGCTATGCTCTCTGGTTTGATTCTGATTCATCTTCATGTATCCCTCCCCATCCAAATACAGTTCCTACAGCTTTTCAGTAGTGATGCAGTCAGTGGTTTCAAATCCCCTGGCAGTTTCCAAACCATAAGATCAGACAATCAGTGATCTAATTTGCATATTTTTGAATCACCTTTTATATATAAAACCTTTATTTTAAAAAGCCTGTAAGTATATCTCCTGTAGAGCCTGTGGGATTGCAGAAATAAAGGATTTAACTTTCCCAGAGATGGAGGCTTACCCCTCCATCTCTGCTGGTAATCTGTTTCTTCACCCCCTTGCCATCCACATTACCTCAGCAAAGGTTTCCCAGAATCAGATTACATTTTGTGCCATCCTGAACAATAAACTACGTACGGGTGAGCTCCAGGTGAATCCTCAGCAGAGCTGTTGACATTTCTTACCCTGTGTACAAATGTGTATTTGCTTTCAACAGTGGTGGGCTTAGGTGAAAGTGGATCCCAATCTTAAGTGAGGCCGCTAACATAACCTGAGCAATGGCAGCCCATTTTAGGGTGATGGATGGTAAGAGTTTACTGAGATATGACCGGTCTGTCTTGTCAGGACTGTAATTGTAAGGTCATTTTGATTCCCTAGGAGTGTCCTCAGCTATGTGTTTGACAGCTGGACAAATCTAACACATACAAGCTGCCCTCCTTGTCAGCGGTTGTGTCGTTTGTTTCCCAATCACAATAGCATGTGATTGTTAATGCAGTGCAGCCTTGTATGCTTTCTGACTAGCTATGTGCTTTTGCTATCCCAGCTATACCCACTGCAAAATGACCTAATCTATATTAATACTGCTAAAAGAGCAAAATAGACATTAGACAATGGTAATCAAAATGCATCACTTTCCAAAACGAATTTAGCTCTTTGTTGTTCAGATTCAGATCTTTGCTAGATGCACACTAATTTCATGTTGACTTAGAACAAATAAAGAATAAATACCATAATACATTTTTCTGTATTATTTAAGTGTTTGTTTGTTTAGTTGTTTTTTTTTTAATCCTCATATTATTTTGGTTATAAGGAAAGTGTCAAAGTTTTGGTCCCTGTACCATTTTAAGGCAAGCTAATTTCTCCTGTGAGTTTTCGAGTAGTTGGTTGGTTGCAGATGGAATTGTGGTAATTTCCTGTTTCAACCCTTCACTCCCCCAGTCTGTTAACTTCCTCTTGTAGCTGGCTGCAGCAGCAACTAAAACAGAAGTAGGCTAGATGTTAATCCTTTGTTTGGCTAGTCGAGGAAACCAGCACGCCCATCCTGTGTCACTTGGCTGACTTTAATGGCAAGCTTCTGACCAGTGTTTTGAACGGTGATCCACACCGTATTAAAAAGCTTCTAAGCTTCACATTGGCAATATATAGGGCAGCAACAACTAGTTTCTGTGCATTTGAAATACAGTAAACATGGCTGGCTTGGTTCTCCCCTTTACCTCAGTGTTTTTACTGTTAACCTGTCAGATGCATTTTCATTGCCCATGTCTCAGTTTATGAATTGTACAAGGTCAACGGCAATGTTTGCAGTGAATAAAAGCATCTGAAAAAATATGACTGCACTATGCTGAATTATTGACCAGAGAGATGGAACAGCAGCTGTAAAATTTCGAACTTGACACAAAATATGACATAGCTTACTATATTCACCATAGTTTGCAGTTCAGTAAATCAAGACTAATGTTCCGATCATTACTCATATTCAGTCGCATTGTTTTTTATCTGAACAAACACCTCAGGCTATTAAACATTTTGTAAAGAATGTAAGTAAGCCCATTAAGATTTTTAGTGGTTAGGTGTGTTGTTTTTGTTTTCCACACCATTAAAAATGGCCCTAAGAACAGCAGGACCCTGTGTAAAAAATGTGTATCAACAGAGTTGTTTATTTATTTAGTGTATCCTTGGCAAAGCTGCCGTATAATGCCATAAGTGAGAGCCTAGGGGGAAGGGTATAGGCCTTATAGCATGTGGGCGGTATTCCATATAGATTATGCGAGTGCTTGTGTGAAATTCAATGAACTTCAGTCTTGTCTTCTCCTACAAAGCCTACACAAAGCCTACACAAGTATGTTTCTGTGTTTTCTGTACAAGCTGATGAGAGAGGTAGTTTGATTCTATGAGTGTACTGGATTGACCGTATTTGTCAAGTCAATTTTATTTGTATAGCCCTTAATCACATTACAGTCTCAAAGGGCTTTACAAGCAAATATTTCAAAGGTAACAAACAACACCCCCTGAACCACCTCCTCTCCCCGGGCAAGGAAAAACTACCATTAAAAACCTCATGGGTGAAAAAGGGAATAAACCTTGGGAAGGGTCTACAGAGAGAGGCAGCCACCCTTCCAGGACGGTTAGGATGCAGTAGGTGTTGATTGGCAAAATAATGAGCAAATTATACATTTAACATGATGTTCCACACTGTACAAACATAATTAACCAAATGTATAAAGTAAATACAGTTTTTAAGTTAAATCCAGGTCCGCAGATTTGGCTGGTTCTCACAGATCAAAGTGAGAACCAGACCAGCTATCAGTCTAAATATATACCTGCCATGAAAAATGCAGCCGGTGCTTCTTGTTCTCACCACCATCAGCGGCGTTGTCTTCTGGTTTAATTTTGTCATTTTTATTTGTCCTTCACAACTTCTCTCTCTCACTGTCATTCACACTGTCTCTCAATCACTTTCACTGGGTTGATATTCCTTTCAGCTGGTTCATGATGCTCTATCACGTGGTGTTACGCTGCATTGACATTTTTCGAGGGCAAAAGTAGGAGCGCTTCTTTTGATGCACCTGATGTCCCTAATTAAAATGCAGCATAATTGTTGTCATTTAGAAATGAAATAACATAGAGGTATGAATCGAGATCGCAAATTAATTTTAATTAATCAAGCTTCCCTACATTTCAATTAAGCTGATTATGTTATATGGCTATAGTCTAGGTTTGGATGATTTTACAATGTTTATATTTCATCCTCTCTAACAATCATTGTTTGAAGGAATATGCTGATAAGTCACTTTCAACAGCTTGCCAATAAAAGTTCTAAAATTCACGAACAAACTATATTCAAACTATAATCCTGAAAACGCCAAACCTGGTTACATTTAGCCTGATTAAATCTGAGAACGGTTTGTGGGCTGGACACCACTCTTGGTACACTTCAGTTGGTGTCGATGGTAATTGAGTTAAATCATCGGAAAGTGGATCTTGCTGTGATTGGTTGATGGTTGCCCAATTGTCTTATGATTTGATTGACACTTTTCATCACCTGGCACCTGGCTTCTATTGAGAGTTCCCAGACTATTACTATGTAAAGTGAAGAAAATCATAGCAGTGGTCCTTACAACATCATGATGCACTACCAAATGCACATACTATTAGTTAACACTTGTTTGATTTTGTATGCCTGTGCTTTTGCATGACGCACCATTACTGGGAATAGGATTTAAAAATAGAAGCTGCATCACCTGCCTGTACCTACAAGGGACATCAATAGGCTGGTGATTGTCAAACGAAGTTGCTCTACCTTTCCAGTCTCTGTGTTGGCTCTCTGTTGACATGACGTAAATAGCTTCCTCTGCAACATTTGTTCATGACCTTCCTCGACTTTGAGTGACTTGATATATTGTCACTTGTCAACTTCTTCAGTGCATACAGAAGTATACTTTGTACTGTCCTCTGTTAAGAGAGAGAGAGAGAGAGCATGCGTGCACACACACACGCACACAAGCTCATAATTACAGGTTCTGCTAAATTCTGGCTTAAATTTGTCATACTGCTGAAAGGGCTATGATAGAGCACAGGTAATAACAGGCCATGACGTGGATCTCTGTATGGAGTGACGAGGATAGGCTGACTCAGTCGCTGCCTTTCAAGGGCTCCCTTACCAAGGATTAGGTGTTTTCCATGGAAGGCTTTAATCAAACCTGCTGGCGGCCAGGGTACTTATGGGACTTCACTGCCAACTTGTGTGTGTGTGGTTAAGTGTGTATCGATTTCTCAAAATGTGCAAATCCCCAGAGATGCCTAGCAGACACCATAGCACGTCTTGTTGGTCAGTATTGTGACGTTACAGCACATGGTGTGCCAGCAATATATTTTTGTTTATGTGGGTGATCAGTGGAGAATATTTGGTCTATTATTTTTTGTGAGTGTGAGCCACACCTTAAAACATAGCAATCCCAGCCCCCTTGGTTTCATTGAGTGGCCCTCTGTTTGAAACCTGATGCCTGGAAGAGGAAGTGAAGACATTACGTATTTTAAGAAAATTCCCGGGCGATGACCTATTTATGTTTGAGTTTCCTTCATCACTTACCTCATGATTTCAAGTACAATACAAAAGGCAAAATGCAAATGCTGAAGGGCATTTTCGGGAACCAATTTATGTTACAGGCTCAATGGCCCTTTATTTTTATTATGAGGGGTTGATGTACAATTATATTTGATAGAAGCAACTAGGCATAATGAAGATGATTTGCATTTTTGTATTAGGCTACTTCCTTTGGGTTCTCAATTTGGAACATCTACTGTATAGTTGCTTTCGTTTCTCCAAAGTTATCCTTTTTTTTTTTTTGTGGTTAAATACTGTACCCTTAAAATGTTCCACTTAGAGGTTTCAAATTGAAACAATGCTGCCTTAAGATTTGGCTTCTCTGTACTAGAGATCAGGTCAACTCAGTCTATGCTGGTTTCCCCATTATTAGGAAATATGTTCCCACAGACAGTGGATTTCATTGTGATTCAAGAAAGGTAGGTGTTGACACTGGTGCAGTAGCTCAAAAAGATTGAGAACCTCTAGGCTTAATGTCAAGATCAAGCCACTATTTAAAACACACATGAAAAATGAACATGTAGAAAAGTGATGAAAAAGGTTTCTCATGAAACCCCAGTCATGTTGTAACCTACAGTAGCGCATTTCCTGTTTTTGTACATAATGGTGTCACAGGTTAGCATTCCTTCTGCTGCATGGCACTAAACACAACTGAGCTGTGGCCCATACAGTATACAGTTAGGGGTGGAAGCTGCGGCTGAAGTTAGTGAAATGGCTGGTTGACTAGAGGTACACAGAGAAAGCAGAGGTCAGGCTGAACTAATGGGTGATCATGGTTCACCTTATATCTGGTCCAGTGACTGTAGCGTTCAGTTGATTGCCTTGTTTAGATGAGCTATATGAAAAACAGGGAATCGCATGGTGCTTTTCCTTCTCTTCTACTTGTCGGGTGCAGTTTTAAAGCAGCAGTAGGGGGATACTTCACCTGCAGTTTCCATTTAGCCTAAGAATAGTCACCAGTTAAGCTACAGATTAATAAAGTATCTTAATTTTATTTGTTGAAAGATGAGAGATCTGGCTGCATCAGTCTTTATTGCTTTGGCATAATGTCTGAGCTTTAGTCTTGTATGTATGTATGTACGTATGTACGTATGTATGTATGTATGTATGTATGTATGTATGTATGAATGTACCTATGTTTGTATGTACACACCCAGCAAACCACCCACACCACACAGGCATGCATATTCCCTTCTTTAATTTGAAGATGAAAAATAACATTGGTTTAAAAAAAAAAAGGATCATCATATGACTTAAGGACATGCGCTCTTTATGCCTTGTTTGAGTTAATCTTAAAATGGCCAAAATCACATGTATTATTAGCCATCCCACTTAGCAAATACCTTATCTAAAATAACCCTAACCCAAACTATCCTTATCCTAAATGATCTAACCCTTGGGGGAATAATGCCTATACTATCAACTAGCAACTGTCAAAACAGGCATGCTTTTGTGAGTGTATGACATTGTGTGTGATGGTGTGTAATAACAGGGGCAAGGCTGTCTCTTGTCACTTGATTGGTGTATGCTTAAGGGTGTGTAAGTATGGTTGAGTGGCACTGATTAGCTCCATCACTTCCTATAATGGCCCGCCTTTTGGCATATGTGCAGATTAAACTAGTATTAGACAAAGACACCCTTTTAGTTAAGCGTACAGCATTCAACAGCCAAGACTGCGAAATAGTAATCTACTAATCTACAAACCGCTTTGTCAATGAGACATTTGCCTTCCATCTATGTGGAGCCACCAATATCATAATTGGCTGATGTCTGAAGAGCTCAACTTAAATATCCAGCATTTACCTAGTTGAATTGATTCCTAAGCACCGTAGTGTTCCTGCAGGGTTTCCAGGATAACTGGCTACATTCCAGTTTGTACAAAGTGTATTATTGCCATCTGTCTAGCTTTCTATTTTGTCACTGTGGTCAGGAGTGTGCTGCTAACCTAGTGTAAATTGACTAAACTACTACACGCTCTCTCTAGCAACATGATGCCAACAGCTCTCTGCTAGCTAGTTGGCTACACTCCACTTTGTGTCAGCTTTGTTATGTCTCCAGTTAGTCCCCAGTCTAGTCAACTACTGTAGTTTAAAGCTGTTGTGGCTCCACTACAGTATGCGTAGTGGATTCAGCATTTTATTTGCATGAAACTGGCGTCTGTCAAAACACGGGTACTTTTAGACACAGTACAGGCATAGACAGGCATTTGGCTATACAAAAAATCATTATTTATGAGACAGAACGACTGAAGGTTGGTGAAAAAAGCAAGTAAATGGAAGTGGAAGCAGGGCAGATGGTTAGCCTGTATGGTTGGACCATGGGAAAGAGAGGCTGACAGACCAGGGAAGGAGGCCATGGGTTATGAGCCTGGAAGAGTGTGGCAAGGATGGTCTAGGGGGTGGGGTGAGCTGGGTTACAGGAGAGGGAACCGTAGGGCTGGGTGCAGCTGAGCCTCTGGCTGCACTGAGGGATTTATTGTGATTTGTAATTATGTGGTTTTCGGTGGGGCCTCAGTTTTGGTGTGCTCCCACACTGGAGCTCTTTTTAGCCAGGGGCACAGTAAGGAGGAGAACAGAGGGAGGGCATGGCTGGGGTCACTGTTAACCTCTTCCCTTAAAGCCAGAAGAGCCTTACAGAGCTGCCTTACAGCCACACGAGAAGCCTCAAAACATTCTGTCATTATGACTTTAACAGGAGATTGAAATTTGACTGGGGGGAATAAAATAACCACACACATTCCCCTGTTTTAGATGTATCTTCTATTTTTACCTAGCAGTATACTATTAGCGGCAATACCTTTTATTTTAAGTGCATTAGATATTTCACAATATGCATGGCTGACTGCATAAAGTATGAATAGAAGGCCTGTTTGTAGTATGGTGGCTATCTGGAAAAGCCCGAGAAGATTTAATAATAGTTTTTTTGATGTTGAGTGTTTTGTTTGAGGAAAAGAAACAATACAGTTTCTGTTTTGAATCCTGGCTTTTGTCTAGTATTGTAAATGTATCCATCACCCTATGATTACATTATACCAAAGAAAGATCTTATTCATTTGCTTTTCATTTTTTACTCCTCAGATTTGAACCATGCAAGTTCAGGCACATACAATATGCCATGCTACAGTAAACTAAAGCTAGACCAACTTGTATAGATAATATCCCCTGGGGAATTACAGTCTGACCTTATCTTATCTTAAATGACAGAACTGCAGAGAGAAAATGGAGAAGAAATCATGCTCAGTAGAGAGGAGGTATACTGGTGCACTCATCTCCATGTGTTAGTTTTGGCGTGATTATGGCAAGCAGGCGGCATTTGGAGGGCAGAGGGTCAGGTGTGTGTTGGCACCGTGTGATAATGATTACCATGGAATGATTCATATCTCCCTGGCTAACTTGTGCTAACTAAGAAATGCGTTTAGTAGTGCCCAACCAATGTTTGAGTCTGAAATTTGTCAGTAAACAAACCACATACCATGTCTTCCATTGGTAATGTAAAGTAATGACAAAGGTAATTTGATTCTTGCAGGCACTGGAAACATATTTGATGTCCTTTCTTGACTGAACCCATAACTGCAAGATTCACAATCCAGCCTTATAGATGCCAAATATTTTCAATATACACAACAAGAAGCAAAGTGAAAAACAGAAATCAGGAAGCAAATTATCTAAACTGCTGAATAGAAAGAGGAAATCAGGAGGGATAACAGACGAGGAGTGTAGGATTGCATTGCTGCATATTTTGCTGTCTCTAACTAAGCTAGTCTGTCAGCGAGTAGCACCAGCTGTGATAAAGAGGCTGGACAGCTGCCCTGAGAGGCCTACCAAGACCTAAAAGCTCAGTCATAAGCTTCTAGATCTTCTGTAAATTCTGCATGCCTTTTTGTTATTGCATTTATTGCTTCATAGGCTAAATATCTTTAACTGTGGAGACATATTGGGCCATTCATCTAATTAGTTTATTGTTTATTGTGGGACACTTATGGGGTATACTAATTAATATGTACTGTGATATTTTATGCATAGACATTGATTTATCCGGTTGCGCTGTGTTTGCAAGTCTGGAGTTTAAACACAGGCATTGACTCAAAGGCACTAAGCTCTGTGCTGACGTAAACTACCAAAATAAGGCTGCCAGTTGAGGCAGGTGGATTTCCTGTTTTTCTGCTGTCTGTGGTTTGCTTTGCGAGGTTGCTTGCAGTTAGGAGCAGTTTACGTCTCTCACAGAACCACCCATAATGGCCTCCACTCACCATTCTCTCACATTCTGAGAATTAGATCAGATCAAATTTCCAACCTGGGCATAAGTGAATCTCAACGTTCCAAAGTGCTGGAGTACATTTTGAGTAGATCTTCCCAGGCTTCAGTCCCAGTAACAGAACAGGCCGTCATCAATTTCCACCCGCCCTTCCATAGCAGAACGTTTGTGTCCAGCAGTAAACAATGGAGTGCCCTTTTCAACTGGACTTTGATTAAAGGCTGTTAGGAAATGAGGCACTGAGACAATAGAGGAAGCCAGGCTTGAGCAACATGGAGGAGTGCCTCTCCATCGCCAAAATACAGCTTTCCCTCCTGTCTACAGGACAACTGTTTAGTTGTCACGGTCACTATGCATTTAACTCTGTGTGTGTGTGACCTCAATGCTGTTATGCTTTTATGTGGCCGGCCCTAGTCTAGTAAAGACAAGGTGGTTTGAGTTTGCATGGAAAGGCAGAAGCTATACACCAGCAAGCAGTTTACACAATTTGAGGAAATGCAGATGATGTTTCCCTAAATTGTAAAAAAAAAAGTATTATATATTATTTTACTTTTACACATTTTTATGCAAAGGTGTGGAGACCCAGTACAGTATTTTTGCCCAGATGTGTGTGTGTGTGTGTGTGTGTGTGTATACTGTATATAAATGCCTGCTGTGGGGAAAGTGCTGGGCTGGGTCGGAGCTGGGTTAGGGCTGTGCAACGTGTTTCCTGTCAGGGAGGAAGTGAGGCGGGGGTCAGCCCACAGAGCTGTGAATTATCACTCATCAAATGATGCTGCTGCCGTCCAAAGTAAACAATCTGCGGATGCCTCCGTCAGTCATCTGCTCCCATTCTTTGGCAGTGGGTTGCAGCAAAGGCAATGAACTAATTCCCTACTAATCAGTGTGCTGTTACACAGGAGGGAACAAACATTTTAAGAATCAAAAGGATCAGAGTGCACAAAAAGCCAGCTAACTAACAGATAACCCTGCAAAGGGATTCAAGAATTTTACTATACTTCTCTATATGTTTCCTCACCTGTTGACAGGAGATAGTGGAGTGTAAAATAGGCCTATTTTAGAAACCCAGCGTCAGAATCCTAACCATCAGACTGGGCATTTTTACATGAAAGGAGAGGAGAAATGAAGGACCAGACAGAAATATGACTCAGGTGTTTGGCAAGTATTTTGTCTACGCGGGCATGCACTCACTTGAGCTCTCTCCACCCGCACGCGCGTGCACACACGTTTGTACATGCCGCAAATTCGCTAAAAGGTTAAACATCAAGTAAAATATCAAGTAAAATGCTTTGGAAAAACTACTGCGGCCTTGTGCAACATCCCAAGGTGACCCTGAGGTTGCTCATTCACATTGTTGCCTGATACAACACCCATGTTGCATCAGGCAGTGGACTGCTGTTGTAATGGAATATAAAAAGATAATCTTTATCTCTATCTATTTATTTCCAACACGTGATGTAGAGCCACACATCAAGGCAGGCATGGTGTTCTGCTATGCAAAACATTGTTAAAGGCTGTCATGCACCATTGTTCTTGTGCCGAGTACATGACATCAATATCGGTTATGGCTGTAACTAAAAACAGACTTACAATTTCCATTGCTATGCATACGCATATGTTGTTTGCTCTTTTCACAATTATATTTATTTGTTTGGGTTCTTGTAAAATGTTATAAACCAGCATACAAAGACTCCCAATACAGAAACGGTTTGTGTTAACATTAAATTCTATTCTTTAGCAGGCTATTCGAAGACTATAATTCTTAAAATGTACAGTACCTAATACCTATGGTCATATGAGCTTTTTAGTATGCTAGTATCATCAGGTTTTAATCACTTTCATTTCTTGAGTAATGCCATCTTAAAAGTTGATCTATTTAAATGAGATTGACTGTAGCAAACCTTGAAAGATATAACCTAAATGTAACATTCAAATTTCTATCTGAATACTCAACAGTTAAAGCAGTAAAATAGCAGTTTTCCTTCATTGCAAAATAGTCTACATTATTCTATAATATTGTCAACATAGCTGTGATATACGTCAATAATCACAGCTATGTGGTATGTATAAATGCATGGTGGGAGGTATACCTTGTCTTTACTCATCAAGTTGGCAGACACCAAGAGGAACTTCTGCCGTTTGCTCAGGCTTCCTGTTGTGTGTATGTGTGTGTGCATGCCAGAAAGGGGAGGATATGTACTTGTGGCCTCATTTGGTCATTGCTAGACTGTGTTCTCTTTACACCCCCCCCCCCGTCATTTAGCCATCAGTTTTTACTTCCCCTTAAACAGTTAACTGTAAGTGGTAGCTTAGTTATTTTCATCATCTCTTAAGACATTAGTCTATGCGTCATAGTAGCATTAAAGGTTGTAATCATTCATCATTTCTAAAGAAAGAATTTAAACCAGTTGGGTTCCAGTCAGTCAGTCAGTCAACCACCCTATGCACTGAACAAAGGGTCCTTATCATTAGCATTTGTGTCAGGTCCTGGATGTAGGCCTAGTCAGAGACCTTGTTCATTCAGCTCAGTTGCACACGTTGTCAAGGAAATGCTTTGCTTATGGAGATGTAACCGTGATGTTTTTACGCTGTGAAATGATGTATTAAGTCACATCAGGAACTGTCTGTTGACACAATATTTGAAGGCAGCCTTTCGACCTATCAGCTCCAGTGAACTCTTACTGTAATTGTTAATGTGTGGAAAAGTCCCGGCAGCCCACAGTTCCAGTCCTGTGGTTGCCATGGCATTTATCAGTGGGATGGAGCATGTTTTCAAAGCAAACAGGACTGTTTTGGCACTATAACTGGTTTGGAGGGCACAACTGACGGTAAAAATGAAGGTGCCTTTCTGTGCGTCTGTGCACTTTAAGTATGTGCAAGAAAAGCTGTTTTACCCACATGATATAGTATGTTATTTATTTAACCCTCCCGCTGTCCTAAGGCATTTCAGCAGACTACCAGAAGAGGGAGCCAACTGCGGAATGCCATTTGTCCGTGTTGTGGTTGGCGCCCGCTACTGGCGAGTGCACCGGGTCATTTTAACCCATAGGACAGCGGGAGGGTTATAGTTATATATAGGTATTTTATAGTGCATTATGCAGTATGCTCTATACCTAGCATTGCCTGATAGTGATGTAGTTCTGTGTTTACTCATCGGTGGTGGAAAAAAGGTCTCTCTCTCTCTCTGGGTCTCTCTCTCCCAGTGTCCAGGCAGGGCAGTTTCCCTGGTCAGCTGCAAAGAGAGACACCAGGGAGGAAGCGGCATGAACAAAAGCAAAACAAGTCTAACAAAGATACAGCGAGCCTCCAGTGGACACGTTGGTTCAGGGACACAAAGAGATCTCTGTGAGAGGGCTGCTGCAAGCCTCTCCGTATTCCTACCGAGGGCTCTCACACGCACACACACGCGAGCTGTCGGCTTCACACAGACATGCACACACACTCACTATGCATCCATGCGTGCATTGGATGCTCTAGAGATCCGACTGAAATAGAATCTTTTCCTTTCTTTCAGGAGATATTTCCTAGTGGTTGACATACTAGTGTTAGAGCTTAATATTAGGCAAGGTGACCCTTTAAACAAGATTGGCACTGGATGTAGATAGAATATTTCCATACCCCTAAAATAGAACTAATAGTTTGATGTACTGTATTATCATCATATACAGAGGAATATATTTAGTATTGTTCAATGACTTTTGAATCAACCTTTAGACTGCAGTGTGTCTTAATCCCAGTATGCAAAATCACTGCATGCAACCCTTTTTATATTTTCTTTAACCTTCTAAATCCTGGATTCTGCAGGACAACAAACTGCCTTGTTTTTCTCACCCCCCTTCCTCGAGTTGCTTTTTCTCCAGCTCCGCTCCTTTCCACTAAATTGCATAGTGTTGTTTATAGCGAGGTGCCCACTGGGATGTTGAAGGATCAGTACCAGTGTTAAATGGCTTCTCATCTTCTGTGCTCTGCTTTCTCCCCACCACTACTGACCATCAAGCCTACATGTTGGTCCCTGTGGGTTTGGGACAGTTACAACATGATTTGGCGGGCCCAATTTTTTTTTTTGCTGCATCCGTGTAAATTACTAAATGGCTATTTTTAGACATGGACAATCAAGGTGAAAACCGTCTGATTTCGCTCACTAGCTGATCGATAGGTGTATCACTTATTTTTGAAAATGGTCTTCCCACTGCTAAGGGTAAATCTTGGAGTAGAATAAGAGCTTGACAGAGGACAAGTCACTCAGAGGAGAGATTTCCAGATCTGTTCTCTGGATGGACTAGGTCAATAGCAATCTCCCCTCTTCTTTTCTTTGTGCTGGTGTCATGGGGTTCAACTGCCAGGTGGAGACCCACTCAAGAATGAAGACAAAATGTGAATTCTTGACTTCTAATATTAATCACAGCTGTGATGAGAAAGCTTAAGGTCCTCCTTGTTATATAATCAAATAATTTGGCAAAGAATGTAGCCTTTGTTTGTTTTTGAGAATAGCAGTCGTCATAATCTTCAAAGATTAAACAAAGCTCAACTCGGTGGAAAATTGTTCTCCCAAATTGCAATGATCAGTCTTTCTTAACAAGTAAAATGATTGGTGGAAATGTGAAGGATTTTCAATACATCGTAATAAGTCAAGGCAATTGACAGATAATTAAATTAAAGATGAATCTAATAATGTTTTTTTTTTTTTGCATAACATGGTTATGAACTGTTGTGTGCTACATCGAACTTCAGGCACACACTAAAGTATTTATAAATAGGGACATAAACATACTTGACTTGTATAAATCAACAATTGTGAAATATGCAATGCGTGCTCGTAACATTTTTAGTTTTGTCCAATTGTGAGTTTTTTTTGTTGAGTGATGCAGAAATTGCAGGCCTCCAATATCAGTTTAAATGATTAAATTGAGTGAATGTTGTTAGTACAGAAATCTTCGTTTTCTTTGCTCAAAGGAAGATGTTTGAACCATTTAGAAACCTTGAACCCCACCCACTTACTCTGCATTTCCTGTGCTGTTTTTTTTTTTTTTTTTTTTTTACTTGCATGGTGACATGAAGAAAGAATAAACTTCCTGTAGGCTATATGATCTGCGGTCGATCATACCCTTGCTTATTGTAACTTTTGTAGTTTGCATGCGCCGTTTCACAATCTGGCGTGAGCTCGAATTGTTGGAAAATAAGAGTATTCCTTCGTACTCTTAAATGACGTTCCTTTAGATCTTTGCTACTTAGATGTGATCTGATCAGCATCTATGCTTCCTCAAAGCTCTACCAATGTGCTATTTGCTACAAGTCGGTAACAAATAATCACCAATGTGCATTACAAGCATCATTCAAATGTCCTTTATTAAATTGCATTTAGAGAACAAGGCATGTTGGACATGAGTCCCCCTTTTCCATGCCAAGAAGGTAGGCCTGCATTTTCTCTAAAAATATCCCATATAGCTTTTTCATTATCCATAAGTTTAAGTTTCCTGCATGTCGTTGGACAAGTGGACACTAAACTGTCTTGCCTGTACCTTTCTGGCACCACATCCAATTCCAAAAATCGCTTTGGTGTAGATTGATTGGCCAGAGATACAGTGAGAATATTAAGAATGTGACCAATTTCTTGGCAGTGTAATAAACATGCATATTGGTAAATGGCCAGTATTTGATCAACTTTTAAACTCACATGACCGTGCTGTGCAAAATTCTTTTTTAATTTCATCCTCAGATGATTTAGTTTGTCACTGAGACATTTTGCAATTAGTGATGTGTGATGTTTGAAAGTCCATTTAGTAGGTGGTATTTAATGTTTACTTTCCACTGCCCTAAATGTGCTAGTGCGGTATGGGCAAAATGGCATCTAAAACTTATCATCAAACACTATTTGACCATACGGTCTTTGTAATGATTAACTTGCATGCGTTGAAAAGACTAGTTTTTTGGAGTTTGAAATTACCATCAAAGTTTCCACATGTGACGCGTCCTCACAGAAGCACTGAAGGTCTCATTTCAACTGAATTAAAAGTGAGTGATGGTGTCTGCCCTGGCCATGTCAGATGCATTGGACTGTCCCTTTCTTCTCCGCCGGATTCAAGGCAGCCATTTTCACATGCACCAGAACTGTCTGTGATTTCTAGGAGGCCGGTCGTCACACAGCCTTGGTTGGCTCGTCTTTTCTTTGATCGATGGCCTTTCAGTTAGAAGTAATTATCCTACACCAGCCAAGGAGGCCTTTGGCTGTGTGTGTGTGTGTGTGTGTGTGTGTGTGTGTGTGTGTGTGTGTGTGAATAGGTATAAGGTTGTTGGCGTGGCAGCGGGTGTTTTGAAGACATCTGGGGTTACTGAATCCAGGCAGAAGAAAAACAACTTCTGTTGCTGTCGTACCTATTTCCTGGTTTACCACCATGAGCAATATTAAGAACACAGCTGTGGATATGATGCCAAAATATGAACTTTCAAAGCTCGCCTCAAGCCAATTTAAATGTTCTGTATTTCTGTATATTACGTTTGCTATCATTAAGGTGGCAGGGAGATGTATACAGTATCAGACACAAGGTGTGTTTTAGAGCCTTTAAGAAGCTGCCAATTTTGTCTGTCACTGTGTCTGGCTTTTGTTGCTGTGCATGTTGAGAGCAGGCTTGGGCCCTGCTGTCAGTTCATGCCTATATTTTGCTGCATCCATCCATAATTTATTCTCTCCTTCGTCTCTCTCTCTCTCTCTCTCTCTCTCTCTCTCTCTCTCTCTCTCTCTCTCTCTCTCTGTGTGATTGGAAAAAGTTAAGAGCAGGGATGGCTGCTAATGGATTTATGTTTAATGTATCAGCTGAACCTTTCATG
>JAODUG010014897.1:0-15695 GCA_027564795.1 Aphredoderus sayanus | reverse complement strand
TAGGATCCATCACTAAAACACACAAGCGTGGTGACACACACACAAACACACACGCACACACACACACACACACACACTGAGGCGAGTGAACCAGGGAGTCGACAAACATGTATTTGCTCTGAATGACAGAAATAAAGAAGTGAGTTCTGTTTGTTAAGTCAGTGTGGAAATTGTCTTCATGCAGGCCAGTGGTGAGATATCTGGAAGTTAGTTATTAATCACACACAAGTCCACACACCTACCACCCAACAAGAATGCAAAAAGACACAGTTAAAATTAAAATCACTCTATACAAATGTAGCAAAGACGAACAATGTGAAGACATTGTTGACACCTGCTGAACTGCTACATTTTAAATAAAGAGTATTGTTAATATACATACTGTATACACACACACATATATACTAAGATAATCAATTTAAGGCACAAACTGAAAATGGCAAATCAACGTCATAAACACAAGTTGCTTCACAATTGACCTAACAGATATCAAAGCTAAGAATGTACTATATTAGGATATTTTGCAGCTTTATTCTAGTAATTGATTGAAATTATAGTCAGCTATCTGAAAGAGTAAAACCTAAAAGATTTCCCTGTCCCAAAATCCCCTCCTCCCTGAGATGATGAGACACTCACACCTTGCGGTCATTCAGAAGCATGCCATTCATCTTCTCTATGGCACGGTCAGCAGCATCCTGAGTCTCAAAGTGGACGAATGCATAGCCCTTGGAACCGTTTTCATCACACACCACCTGGACCAGATTAAACATTGGAAAAATGGAGAGGGGCTACAAAAATGCATGGTCCTCCAAAAGAAAATAAAGGATCTTCAATGTTAAAAAGAACAATATGTTAAAACTATATTTTGCCATAAAAAAGCTGTCTCCCTAAGCCACATTACAACTAAACAGCATAGACCCCTTGGATGTATGGATACATTGGCAGGAAATATGCTACAAAAGGAGTTTATATCAGGAAAAGACCATGTTCTCTGCCTTGCAATCATCGATATAGCTAGAAGGAATTTCTGAAATTACTGTGACAATTGTAAAAATAATATATACATAAATAAAGGCTCTGTTGAAACAAATCATATAAGACATGCAGTTGAACGCAGATAATGCGGTTGCACCTAATGACCAGAGGGTGCGCCAATTTGTCATGCCATCATGTATTTAAAGGTATACTTAGTTATTGTAAGCAAATAAGCTTCATGCCAAATTCACAAAAAATCCCCTCGCTGTCTTCTATCTTATATACCATTGTCTGTGCATGCTGAAAAACTAATCTGGTACTTCTACACAGCCCTGGCTCCATAAATATGAACACAAACAAAGTGGTGCAGACCATACACAGCACTATCCTAGCCTTCGCAATGCCTTTACAATGTGTGGGGTAGCGCTTCTGAGGGTGAACCCTATAGCATTGAAGGGAG
The DNA here is from genome assembly GCA_027564795.1 of Aphredoderus sayanus. Lineage (NCBI taxonomy): Eukaryota > Metazoa > Chordata > Actinopteri > Percopsiformes > Aphredoderidae > Aphredoderus > Aphredoderus sayanus. The sequence goes on along the minus strand of JAODUG010014897.1, from coordinate 14,260 downwards.
AGGTTTCTGTTTTGAGTTCAAATTTAGCAAGCGTTCTCAACAATGACCGTAAATATATCTCCAGGTCTTACTATAGCCAACTTTCCCTGTTGTATATAGTGATTTTAGAAATCCTACCCATTGATCATATTATACCTTGCAGGAGAGGATATTGCCAAAGGCGGAGAAAGTGTCATATAGGGCCTTGTTGTCGATGGACTTGTCCAGGTTTTTAATGAACACGTTTCCAACTCCAGACTTCCTGAGGGAGGGGTCTCTTTGGGACCACATTATTCTGATTGGTTTCCCTTTCACCACATCAAAATTCATGGTGTCCAAGGCTCTCTCCGCTGTCAGGAGAGGTAACAGGGGGCACAGTGGTGTCAAAGAAAAAGGGTGGGATCATCATTTGTTTAAATTTTGACTTTAAAACTTTAAAATATCTCAGTCAATAAAATAAATCTTAGAACCCATGCACACAACACACAGCTTTAACACATTTACATTATAGACATTTTGCAATGACACCAGAAAACAACTTAACATAATGCTTCTATAACGCAGGTGTCCCCAGAATATAAACTACAAAACACTACTAAATAGCCATGTCTTTTTTACTGTATGCTATAACAATGCTACAATAATAGCATCTTCTCGTAGCAAATAGCACAGTATAGATTACTGCAGTAAAACATTTGGCAGGGGGGCCATTGCACAGCAGTTGTGACAGTGTAGGGCAGCTGCTGTGGGTTAGCTAGTAGCACATGGACCTCTCACTCAGACATATGGGAAGAATTGTGCACCAAACAGACCACATGTTATTAGAATGGCTCTAATGCTGTGCAGTCACGTCAAACTATTAAAAGGTGTACTATATTTTCTCATCTACTTAATGAATAGGGCTTTGTTGCTTAATACACAATATGCATTGTTAATTATAACACTCTTTTTCATCATGTCATAATTCTCGTGTAAGCTTGAGCAGACACACAGTCCCTTTGTTTAAAAAATACACAGTAACACACACACACAAACACCACAGGCTTTTCATCTAAAAACGTCTGGTAAACAAAACAGAGCTGCATTTTTTCTGCTGGCATCAGCAGTATTCCCTGCAATTGTATTTCCAAACTCGTATGCTCAGAGGTGTGTGATCATAGTCAAGCGAGGGGGTAACTCTGGAAGGTTCCCGTACGGGTTCTTGATAGAATTCCAAACTACATTAGGAAAAATGATAAGGCCATAGTGAGCTATGTAATACCCACCTTTTGTTAAATGAACTCTGTATAAACAATAAATGTCAAATAAAGGAATGACAGAAATGTTGACAAGTGACAAGAGGCAAGCTTTTATTGTTCCCACTCTACTGTCATTTAAAACCCTGAAAAGTGTAGCCATTGTGGTCAGGCAAATGTTGGGATGCCTAAAAGAGGTTCTAAATTTAGATAGAGGTCCTGAGAGGTATGTGCTGGCTTGGAGTGTGAGTTAAGCATTCTCTACCATTGATGGGAAGAAGACACATTGAACCAGACTGTTTAGATGAGTTGTTCCCGGTTAGTTTAGTTATCACAACAAAATCCAGCAGAGATGTCACCAGCATTGCCAACAGTCTCACAATATATGAAACCCACTGTTCTTTCACAACAATAAAACATTCCATGTCTTTTATCCTCAGTAGAGTGTAAGTATCAGTCCCATGCCTTAGCAAACGATTGCCTTACAGGCATGTCCATTTAAACTTTTAAATGCCACTAGCCACCACATCCCCCCAAACCTACACATCTACACTGACAACAAATGGTGTCTCACAGTGTCTCAACATCAGCTCCTCTTTCACTCAAGCAAACGATACGGGATATATGCCATTTGTAACCTAGTAGGCAATTGCTAGAGCTTTTGGTAACTGGTGCAAGCAAGCACAGATACATTTTGACAGGTGTTTAAAGTTTATGCAACATGTCAAAAAGCCCTGCGAGTAAACATTTTCCTGTGTTTACTTAGAAAGACAACTCTAAACTTGTAATCATAGAGAAGCACTGCTCGGTTAATAATGAATTAAAGGAGAGGTTATCAATTCTCATCCAATACACGTCAAATTCTGCATCTATCGCCTGATGGTGCACTAGCCGTCCATTATTTGTGCATGCTGAAAAGAAATCTGGTGTTCCTACACAGCCCTAGCTCTGTAAACGGAAAAACAAAGTGGTGCAGACTGCACCACACAACACTATCCCCGCCTTGACAACGTGTGTGCAATTTGGGGGGCAATGCTTCTTAGGGAGCATACTATTGCACTGAACGGAGAGGTGTTTGTCTTGATGTTGAGTTAAAAAATATTACCCAGCATTGCTTACTCTACCTTTAATTATATTCATATTTCAAAATCCATGGCAAAATAAGAAAGGTCAGATATCAGCCAACAAGACAATTATGTTAACATGCTATTCTTATAGGCCTATATTTTTATATTAGTAGCAGAGGACAAAGCAAATTAATTTGACTGTTCCTTAGTGGCCCTTTAAATATAGGAGCAAAAATAGGTCATTTTGTGTTTGACAAAAACCTTTTGAGCTGTATGGTTCCTCCTAAAATGCAGAGGGTATATATATAATGTTAATTTCCAAATAAAAAATTAGGCATGCTTGTGTCAAACCTCTTGTTGATGAGACAGATGTAGGCCTATATCAAGTCCATGCAGGAGCAGCCTATAAGCAGGATCTGGGTCACTGCACTCAAATGGGTCAAATGATTACTCTAACCAATGTAGAAAAATTGCCTGAATGGTTACATTGACATAGCCTACAACAGTATATTGTTTCAGCTGGTGCAATTAAATTACAGTATTTTAGTTATGCTCATGATTTAGGCTAGGATAAGCCCCTCATTCTTTCATTGGTTAAAATATGGGTTGTATCCAATAGCTATACAGTTTGAGTGATTACCACATTTTGCACTGTCACTCCCAAATTAAAGATGCAATATTCTGACATAAGACTATCATCACTGTAAAGCACTCAACTCCACTGTTTTGGCTAGTGCGTGAATGTAAAACATGCTGTTAATGTACAGTTGTAACGGCACAATTTTTTAAGGATGTTTCAGTCTTACCGTCAGCTGGCTGTGAGAAATTGACATATGCATAACCAAGGGAACGCCGGGTGATCATATCTCGACATACTCGAATAGACAGCACAGGTCCAGCTGGGCTGAATTTCTCATACAGCATAGCCTCCGTGATATCGGGGTGCAGGTCGCCAACATAGAGAGAAGCCATTGGATAACTCCCCGTAGTCGCTGTGTTCATATCTCGGACTTCTCGATGTAATTAAGCCTTGTTCCTCAAGAGCCAGAGAAATGTTATAAATTAGACCTATATCCCGAGTTTAATCCTCACGCAATGAAGAAAAGCCGCCAACTGACAGATATCGCCTGCCTTTAAGTTTTCCCACTCTCCCTGGATAAAACGAACGGATGAAAAGCGTTAAAAAATAATTTTGCGTCTCTTAATTTCTTCGGGATAAGCCCGAGGCCTCTTGATCCGCTTGCTTTCAAATTTTGTAGTTAATTACTTTACTTATTTTTGTTAGAGTTTTGTCGTTTTTATTTTTTTTATATATTTTCTTGTTTTTCCAAAAACTGTGAGTTGGACACTCACGATTGTTTTGTGGCCGGGGAAAAGAGACTGCGTGAGAAGAGCATGGTCACTTTATAGTGAGTGGTGCGGAGGAAATAGTGACCAGGGTCAACCTCGCTAGAGACAAAAAAAGCCGAGCATGCGGTGTAAAAGGGAGAGAGCACGGTGCCCTGTCAAAACTACACAGCTGAACTCCCTACAGCGACATCTGTGTGGGACTACAATAATTTGCTGTATAAAACAGCTTCAAAAGCATAACACCTTTTACAGTCTGCATTGATCATCAATGAACTACCCCCACAGTACAGTTTAATACCATGTATTAAAAGTACATCATAAATAAATTTGAGAGACACAGGAAGAGAGCATTTAAGCAGTTTTTATTCTGCATCATTCAGCTTCCTGTAGAGAGAGATGAGAAATGAACAGGCTAATAATGCCAACAAAGATATTATGAAGCCTCCATTACAAGGTTGTACCTCAACAAGTCCAGGAAAGTTGCCAGCAGTCTCTTCCGACCCATTTCAGGGTTTCTTCCTCCATCTTTAGTAATCATCAATTTCCCTTCCTCTGGATTTGCAACCTCCTCATAACTCAAGGTTTGTGATCCATCCACGCTTTTGGAGAACTGCAACTTTGAGCGGATAACTGGTTTGAAGCCACTAGCTCCTGCTTTGGCACCCTCTACACCTGCATGTTCATCTCCCTCAGTTTCATGCAAGATTATGTCATTCACCATGCTACCACAAGGGAGAGCTAGAGAGCCCTCTTGTGGTGTAGTTCGAGTCATCTTAAATCCCCCACCCCTCAGTTTCCTTTGAGACTCTTCCAGAGCTGCCTTTTCCAGATGTGCAGCAAATGGCATGCCATCAACTAACTGGAGATTTTGGTTAAGCAGAGGACCATCATCTACTTCATTTTTGAACATCCAATTTGAAATAGGTGCTAGATTTGGTTTCAGGGCATCATTTGATAGCATGTTAGTCACCAATGACTCAGCCGGAGTACTTCCCAAAGTTTTGATGGCAGCCTCACCAAGGTCTTTATCAAGGGCTTGTACCTCCTGAGGAAACCAGAGGGCCAGTCTTGCTACTGGGGTCTGCCCCAATATCAGTACATGTTCAGTATTAAGTCGAGAATCAGGGTTCTCATCTTTTTGAAAGTCAGAGAATGAGGCCCCAGACAGTATCTGATCTGGATCAGTACTAGGGGTCCCATCCTGTATAGTTAGGCTTGAGTGGTATTCAGTCACAGAGTCAGACTGCATGGAATTGACTTGAGAGGTGCCAATGAGTTCATGGACTGCAGGCAAAGGTTTTATGTGATGATCCTTTTCCACAAGGATGAAGGGGCCTGCGCTCACTTTGGCTTTAGTATCTGAAATGAAACCGAACATAAATGAGCCATTAAGTCTATACAGCTCTTCAGAAGTTCTGTAGAATGTTTAAGTGACTCATCTTTCTCAAGGATTTGTGAAAAACCACTGTTAAGTCACTGACCAACATGAAGATGGTTGCGTGGGCTTTTACATCTTGAACTACAGCAACTGCAGACATTTACATTTCCACTAACATCCTCCCATCTGGGGAAAGAAATAAGAGTTTCTTTATTCAAGCTTAAAAATGTTAACTTGTAGAATATGGCTATGTGTAAATACCTTGATTTGATTAGGTTGAAGTTGCAGTATTTAAATGCTGGGGTTATGTATTGGTCTGAGACAAGCAAACTACAGTGTATAAAGATCTATAAAGAAAGAAAAAAAAGTGATGTTTCATACTATAGTATAAGGCATACAGGGGTGTATTTAATAAAGAAACATTACCATGTGGAGGAACTGAGGCAATTTACCACAGAATTAAGATGAGAAGTGTTTAGAAGAAAGTTAACTACATAATTTTTCCTGGAGGCCACAAATTGTGCTATGGCATTATCCCCCCAGGTTGCAGCACACCTGAAAGCAAGTAGATTTAGTTCAAGTAACATAAGAGCCAGTATACCAGTAGCAGTGATGCAGCTCACCCTTTGTTATTAATTACTGCATGTCTAGGTCGAGTCTGCGGGTCAGGGGATGCAGAGACAAAGCAGGACCTGATGAAAGGCAGTTGACTTGGACCAGGATGGGCTTTCACTTGGAGATGAATGGTCTCACCTCTTTGGTAGACATTAGACTCTGCTGTGTGGGTCCAGAATGCTACATATGTATACCAGTAGCAATTAGAAGGGATTCCATCATTGCACTTGTTTTGATCATAAAAAAAAAAAAAGAAAATAAAAGTTAATGTACTCACAATACATTGCTTTTATGGTAAAGCGCCAGTCATCTAACCTGGGAAGGTTAATTGAGACAGAAACCAGGACAAATCATTACTGAACTGGAAAATGCATAATATAGGGGCATGTAGGGATTTTAGGAATTGAAAATGAATACCTCTTTGGCATGCATGAGACTGGTATTCTCACAGGAGATAACCACCAGCTCAAAGTAATCTCTCTTGGACTGAAGTGCAGGAAGTTGGTGAATATATCCAAGCCATTCTGGACCTATCAGATGCTACACATTTAAAACAAGCCAGATTTCTTTAGATTTCACAAGAGACTAGTGGACCCAACTATGTAGACTCACCAAACGATTAGTCCCACACTGGGTGAAGTCATATGTAAAGACAAATTGGTTTTCTAGATCTCCATTGCTATAGCAGCCATCTCCAAGCTGGAAGTCATAGCCACTTAGCAGAACACCATCCAGATGCTTATCAACCAGCAGAATCAACGTAGATCTATTACACAACACCTGGATTTTAGGAAGGTTTGTGTAGGAAGGAGAATCAGCAAACATGTCAAAGGCAGGAATCCCAGTATGCCAGTCATTCCTTTTTGGTGGGAAATCTTGGAAAAAGTCATAAAAACCCTGATCGAACACTGCAAACTTCTCTTTTAGTGTCGACTGAGCAGGCATAAATACACATACAAAAAGACACAGCACCAGCTCCAACACCACCATTGTAAATCTTTAACCAGCCAACTGATCCTCAGATTCTACCAAGCTCAACTTTATCACAATCAGTAGGTTTACTATACACAGGTGCTAGCAATAAGCTGATGAAATGGTAAAAGGGGATACAGTTCAAAATGCTTCATATTGTATAGAAAGGAATTAACCCAGAATGTCTACAATCAGTGTAAACCAACTGAAAAGTGTAGAATATTGCAAGTGTGCATTTACCATGAACTCCTTTGCTTGCTCCTGTCTATTCGTGGTATACTTGGCAGCGTCATACACAGGGTGCGTTCAGTGGAGTGAACGTTTGCTACGTTTAGTGCACTTTCTTTTCTGAATGTCACGTTTCCTTGAAAACGCTTGCAACGTTACTGTCAGTGACGTTTTCTGAGTAAAATAGGCTGCATCTAGCACATGTTGCGTTCTTCTTATTTTATCTTAAAGCTAGGCTATGGAGTAGCCTAGTATTATTTTGAAACTGCGTGGTATGGGGTGGGATCTGACACCCTCGAAATGAGCCGTCGTCACCCAACACCACAACTTTTGTTTCGACTTGAAAAACACAACAAACAAAAAATAATCACGTTGCACGTTGTCCTTGATTTATATATAATGTAAACAATTTACATTTCATTATGAAATTTTAAATCAGTGTTCTTTTCTGTTTTGTAACCGTTGGGTTGATTTACGTTATTTAAACGCAAAAGTAAACCGTACACCGTCTTGAACGCAGCCACAGTCTACAGGTGAGGAAGAAAAGCGAACAAAGGTGTAGGTGTTCCGAGTTGGACACAGCAATGGCATTACAGTAACTGTGAAATAGATGTGGCCGGGCAGCTATAGCACATTACAACATTTGTAAACATGGGTAAGTAGACCAACATTTTGTATTGATCGGGTAATTATCTAGTCGACAGCAGGGTATATAGAAGCGAGTTCATCGCTAAGTTTTTAAGGCGTGGTCAGCGCTGACACATTCCATAATTATGATAGCCAACTTCTTTGGGTTTTTTAGTATTATAAGAGATGGCATTGGTATCCTGTATGCATATTACTTAGACGGAACCCTCAATATCATTACACAAAACTGGCTACAAATGATAAACTGTAGTTTAAGTAGGCTATTAGGACACATTTGACATAATGGTGAAGCTCTGCTCACTCAACCTGATTTTCTTCTTTAATAAACAGTCGGTTTGCAAGAAGTTTACACAGCAAGCTTCATGGTTATTAAACTGTGAAAAAAAGCCACCAAATGTGTAGGCTGTATTTGGCTACATGTTTCATGCATTATGTTTACATTAGTGTATTGATTTAGCATTCAATATTAAATATGCATATCTAAGACATGTCATTGCCTACTCCAGCTCCAGGAGTGTGCTGCGTAAGCCTTAAAGACAACAAAGCCCTAATGAAGATGGGTCTAGGGCTGGTGCTTGTAGGTCATGTCAACTTTCTTCTTGGAGCAATTGTGCATGGCACTGTGCTCAGGCACATCAGTGTAAATGCACAGACTCGAACTATGGTTTACGCCATATCAAATATCATTGCCATTGTGGCTGGCCTCATGGTGAGTACTTCATCTTCTCCAGATACAAGAATATTTTATAACTCACATTTTTAACAGAGTGGAGAATATGACTTTGGTCTGGACCAATTTATGATTAGCACCTCATGTTTCAAATGAATTCAGTATGTGCTCTATATCTGAATTAATGGTATATTGTATGTGTGTGCCAGGGAATGATTGGTGGCATTACAACCATTGTTTTGTCTAAAAACATGAAAAGCAGGACTCTGGTAGGTAGTTCTCCTCAAATTCCCCTTGTTTTGAACATAAACATTGGCTTTTCTGATTGTTAAAGAAGATGCTGACTGAGTTCACATGATGCAGAGATCTTTAAGACAGCACATTTTCTGAAGTGCTACCAAAGACAGGCAAACTTTGTTCCTGCATGGCCTGTAAACAGGTAAACATTTAGACTGACCTCTTGGTTTCACGGATACAACAGCATCTCAGGTAAAAGTTGGATACCATCTAATGCAAAAACTGCACTCTCAATTTCAAGTAGGAAGTGCAAGTTATTCCCCCCATAACAGGTACACAACACTGACAGCAGAAACTGACATGAGAACAAGTCTGAGCCAGATTACAGAATTAGACAGGTAGACAATGTGCCTGTCTTTGGTAGTAAGGTGACTAAAACTGTTTGCAGATGTGTATTATCCACATTTTTCCCATCTGTTAATTTTCTCATTGCAGAAGTGGACCTTGCTTATTTTTAGCTTCCTGGCAGGTCTCCTGGCAACTGCCTCCACCTTGAGCCTTATTATGTCTATGGTAACAGCCATTATTGAAAAAGGAAGGGGCCTGCTGACTCATTGCGACCTTCCCGATACCATTGGGGAATTCAGCATCACGTACGAATGCCCTTTTGACCCCACTCGTGTCTATGTAAGTCCAACATGTAAATATTAAATCAAATTAGGTCTGCTGCAATTTAAAGATACATGAAGTGACATTACATTCAGTAAAAAACGTTGTTCTCAATATTTCTCTACCAGGGAACTACAGTAATTCTCTGGGTGCCTCTCATTCTGATGTCTGTGGTGGAGTTGGTGTTCTCTTTCCGCTGCTTTGCGGTCTGCACCTCCTTCCTCCACCTCTGCCCATGCAGGAAGAGGAAGAGGAGGAGACCAGTCAACACTAGAGTGAGTTATTTCTTTACCATTGGTTACAACACTGAGATTACATTACAAACCAGACTACATAATTAACCATGGTTGTGTTTCAGGTGCGCATTCAAACCCCATCATCCCTTCCGCCAGGCTCTGAGCCAGAAGAAGACACTGAGGCAGAACTACAAGTTGCAGAGCAACATGAACTAATGCAAAGAAATGCTCCGGTACAACAAAGTGACTGGTTATGAACCACTGACTAGGATATGATGCAGCACTAATCCCCCGTTGCAAACACAGAATGCTGTGTTGAATTTCTCAAATCCAGGTTAGGTGTTGAAGTAATGTTAGATTATCTGACAATCTGTGGTTGAAAGGAGATGACTGATTTGTATTATGTTCTTTTTAACATTTATAAAGTTTATAATTTCACTCCGTCTCATTATTGGGGTAGTGCATCTTTTACAAAGTTGACAAAATGGATCACATGGAAATCTTTTGCAATTTTATTGGCATAGGGAGGGGAAAAAAGAAAGTACTCAATATGTGGGTGCATCAGTTTCATATGAAATACTCATGTTTGAATAAAAATATATACACAAATAGTTATGGCACCTTACCTGCTCTCCATTTCAGAGCATTCTATACAATGTTTTAAAAAGAAATTGAATCCAAACCTTTTAAATGGTTCCTGTTATTCATGTAAATGACCCCAAAAGGATTCTATTCCCCACTATGGTGGGAGAACAGTTCTCTGGTCTGGACACTTAAAACCTCTGTACCTATAGCAGTGATGAGCAGTTACACAATTACACACATCTTTCAACTGTATATATGGAAGACAAAAGTAGCCACAATATCCATGATTTAAATAAATTAAATCCAAGGTTCCCAAGAGTTTTTGTGGAAGAAAAACAAAATGGGACTACAAAGCACAGAACCAATAAACACAAACTGCCAACTTTAAAATGTCCTAGAAAACAATGTACAGCTCCCATTTGAAAGGGACTATTGGTCCATCTTTAATGTCCTTCACTGATCCAATTCACCATTCCCAAGACATTATGGTCAGATATATATATAAAAAAAAAAAAGATTTCAGACCAATTCTGTCAAATTGTGATGCATCAGTGGCTGTCAAGGTGTACTGGCCTCCTCCTTCGGCCTAAAGGATCCAGAGTAAGTAAAGGATTAACGTTCCAACCAGCCCCTCCATGTGTGAACAAGTGTGTAGAATGTTTTCTCACTTTGACGTGTCCATTTTCTCCTCCTCAGGCAACTTCTCCTCCTCTTTAACTTCTAGAAAGACAGCGAAACGCACCAAGCTATACATTAACAATATCTGACCCTCTCATTTTAAAGTACACAGCTGGATCTCTGCCCTCTGTTGCTGGTTTAAATAAAAAGGGGCATGTAGTTGTAAGGTACCAAGGAGCTGAGTGCACTAGCAAGGTGTACAAGTTGTCATCTTTTAAGCCGATTTTAATTATGTCCGAATGTGTGATTCAAATTTACACCAAGCCTGACTAACATCAAGCAACACACGATTAGGCTATCAAATGCACACTTTAACAAGCTCCACAAAGAAAATTCTTTAAATAAAAAGGCTTACTTTATCTAACTGTCAGAGGAATACACTGCATATCAACTACAGTCACTAGATTGCATTGTTAAGTCTGATTAAAAACAGTAGTACCAACGAAAAAGAGAAAGAGAAAAGCCTACTGCTTCGTATTACCCTGGAGTTTATCCTTAATGTGTTGCTTGTTTGATATCAAGCCTAGTCTACGTAATAGACGTAGTCTACGAATAATAATAAAGTTATAAATGCAACTTGTTTCCCCCAACGCAACAACACGTTTTTTGCCGATTGTGACGTAGTGTCCGGAAGTTACGGTAATCAATATTTTTCTTTGCCATCATTATTACAATGTTAGTCCGACTTTAAGACTGCCGCCTGCTCCACACAAGGCGTAAACGTTATACCCAGGTGCAACACATACAGGGCTTAAGCCTAAATGGTGCACTAATTGTAACTTAGCAGTAGCAGATGTATGTCGGACGCAGCATTACACCCTGGTGTACGCCCAGCTGGTGCACGCCAGGTGTGGGAAGGGCTTGTAAGGTGTAAATCACATACAAATCTCAGATCGTACCTTTTAACAGTTTAAGGTGTTTTTATAAATAAATAATAAAAAAATAAAAAACTGGTGCAATAGATACCTTTGTCCTCCTCACCTTTCTTGTCCTTCTCATCCCCCTCCTTCTCCCCTTCCGTCTTTGTTCGCTTGGCCTTCTTGTAGTTGGCAGCATTTCTACGGCCTCCCTCGCCTTCGTCTTCAGAGTCAGAGAACTCCTCTTCGCACGCTATCCGTTTGTCATGGGCACGGACTGAACAAGAGCGCAGGACAAGGCTGGATTAAACCTACTTTACCATTACCTGTCTGCTGCAGCCTGTGGCACTCGTGTGTGTGTGTGTGTTTGTTACACATACTGGAGATGCGTTTGTTCGGATCTTCTTCATCCTCGTCTCCACTGTCCTCCTGTACGGCATCCTCTGGGATGGCCTGCATCTGGACCCCAGGGGCGTGCGGCAGCATACGCAAGTTCTCAAACAGACGCTGCCTAGAAGACAGAACAGGTTGACTGGACTGACAGACAGGCTATTCAGCAATGAGACATGGTTGTCTGATCCACAGTGACAAAACAAGCTTTCCAGCTGATACACAAATTGAAGTTCTACAGCAAAAGTGTATGTTAATTTACAGTGAATTAAATTCCAATTATTATCTTATATAAAAACATGTTTTCTGGTAAAATATATTTTAATACAATTCATGCAATGAGGACAAAATATACCCCCCCCCCCCACACAATTAAATAGATTTCATAAATCAAAATAGACATGGTTTAATAATGAGCTATAATTAGCAACAAAGGATGGTGGCCAATTCATGATCAATGATAAGTGAGAGAAAGGGGACTTACTTGATCTTCTCCAAGTAGTCGTTGGTGTTCTGGTTGGTCATGTTGGATGGGCTGATGTGCAGCTTGAAGTCCGGTCCAAAGTACTCGAAGTAGTCATTATATGGAAGCTCTGTGTAGAGTGGGGAAGGTGTATGCCTCCTTAAAAACGTTATCTCCTCAATACACTCATACAAATGTGTTCTGTGAAGCTGTTACTAGACTCGGTACTTCTACTCACCATTGGGGATTGAGGCTTCCAGCGCTACGGCCGTCTCGTACGTCCAGCATCGAGCTACATTACGGATTGTGTAGCCTCCTCCACCCAGCATCAGCAGGGGCAGGTTGAAGCTCTTCATGTACTCCACGCATTTAGCATGACCTGAGCATTGGTAAAACAGGATTACTAAACGACTAATACTAATTGAGCTTAACATCATCACCCCAAAAAGTGAGGGAACAGACGGGGAGTTGTACATTATGTTAAACGTGACTTGTGCCACTTCTACAGACTCACCTTTGATAGTGAGATTGAAGCAGCCAAGTCTGTCTCCTGACAGAGAATCTGCACCACACTGGAGAACCACAGCACTGGGCTGGTACATCTCCATGACCTTGGCCATGATCTAGACAGAGATAGACACAATGATGATGTCTAGATGGGGATGCACTGGAGGCAGGTAACGCAACACAGCAGTAAACAAGAGTGTGTTTTCTCACCGGTTTGAAGATGGCTTCATATGACTCGTCGTCAATACCGTCCCTCAGCGGGTAGTTTACGGCGTAGTATTTACCCTTTCCTGCACCAATATCCTGCAGAAAAAACCCAAAGTAGTTGTTTGGAGAATGATTTGAAAGGACTACATTGAATAGTTTTATTGTAAAAGCATATTGATATGAGGACTTCATGGCCTATGCAAATTAAACATTTTGGACATAGAAAATAAACAAATTTTACTCTTAGGTCTCCAGTGCCAGGGAAGTACTCTCCATACTTGTGGAAGGAAACAGTCATGACACGATCTGTGGTGTAGAATGCCTCTTCCACACCGTCCCCATGATGGATGTCAATGTCTATGTAGAGAACTCTCTGGTGGTATCTGGAGCAAGATGACAGAAGTCATATTATTGGTGCTATACTTTAAATAGAGAGGTATGGACCTTAATAGACCATGCAATACTTGATTTGTATCCTCTGAAAACAGTTTAATCTTTCTGCCAGATCATTCTTTTGTGCTGTTGCTAGGGTACTGTGTCATCCCATTCAAACCAAGCACCCATTAGAGAGGCTGCGGAAGGGCCGTTGGACTCACTTCAATAACTCCAGAATGGCAAGTACGATGTCGTTGACGTAGCAAAAACCTGAGGCCTCAGATTTCTTAGCGTGATGCAAGCCTCCAGCCCAGTTGATTGCTATGTCTGTCTGCTGCTTGTTCAGCTTCACAGCACCCGCTGAAATAATGAACAAATCAGTCTGCCTTTAGTAATAAGCTTTATTTGTATATCACTGTCCTTAACTTTAACAAAGTGGGCCAAAAATCTTAGCAGCTCATGAAGCTTACCAACAGAGCCCCCTGTGGAGAGCTGGCAGAACTCAAACAGGCCATCAAACACCGGACAATCTTCTCCCACATTAACTAGAACCATGGTAGAGAGAGATAGTTAAATGATCAATATTGCTCGCCCAAAATGTTTTCAAAGCCAGGACACTGTAAATGTAGCGCTGCACACAAACTTACATCTCTGCATCTGTTTGCTGTATTCTGACATGTTGTCTGGCCGAATGGAGCGCAGGAATTTGATGTAGTCATCGCTGTGATACTTTGTCATCTCCTCTCCATTGGCTTTGTGGGGACGCTGAAAGAATGCACACGTGTATTATTCAGAAAATGTATGCATTCTGTGACTTCATTACGCCACTAAATAAAAATATATATACATACACACACACATATACATATATATACATACATACATACATATATATATACATACATATATATACA
>JAODUG010014886.1:0-23655 GCA_027564795.1 Aphredoderus sayanus | reverse complement strand
TCTCTCTCTCTCTCTCTCTCTCTCTCTCTCTCTCTCTCTCTCTCTCTCTCTCTCTCTCTCTCTCTCTCTTTCTATTTCCCTCTCTCTCCCTCTCTCTCTATTTCCCTCTCTCTCCCTCTCTCTCTGTCTCTGTCTGTCTGTCTTTTTCTGCAAAAGACATTCCTACAGCCGCACACGACCAATGGCCTCCTTTGTTTGGATGTAATTTATTATTGCAGTCATCAGGAATGTGATATTCTTGCCAGTATTTAATTACTAAACTTTGCTCTAAACTTCCAATCACTTGCATTCAAACTATTCAAAATCACTCCCTAATAAAATGCTAAATTGGTCTATAGAATATAGCCTGGCTGTTTCACAGCTATAGGTCTAGTACCCCATGAATAAAATGTACACAACACCTGCTCCTAGTCTAGATGGATAATTTAAATAAAGATGCTTAGTGTAAGTCTTGAACTACAATAAAATAAACATCAAGACCAGATGGTTAGCAGGCAGTATAGGTCAACTTTTACATTACCCTCTGAGAAGGTCCGTTCCTCCCCTCCTCTTAGCCCTGCTTGCTCTATTCTCGGGGGGATTGGCTATCACCTCAGTGTCTCCGGTGGTCTCCAACTGTCCAGCTTCTCCAACCTCGGCACACACTAACGTTAACGCGTACAGCACCACGGCTAACTGAAGCAGCCGTCCTCCACACACGTCCAGCATCTCAAAAGATCGCAACAGTGCTGCTTGGTAAAATTAAAACGACTTCTTTCGCGGGTTCTCGTCCAAGTGAAACGCCCTCTGCACAGTCTAGAGTCCAAGCTGCAAAACAACAAATTTAGTAAAACCACTTGTGCGCACAGGGGATGTTGTTTACAGTGGAAAAACAACTTCTAATCTGAGAGGAAGATGGAGTGACATGAAGGGAAATTACAATTCCGTTAGCAAAACATATGTTGCAATAACGTGTATATGTTGTTTGCAATCCTTTGTAAAATAATCAGCATATTCACATTGAGTAAATGGAACGTTTTTTACCTTCTCTCCCCAACAGGAGATACGCCTCAGACCCGACAGAGGATCGTCTCCTTTACTTGCAGCGTTTCCTAAATAATCGTCAAGATAATGGCTTTAAAATAAGAAAACCCAGAGTCAAACTGTTAGATTAAATGCTAAAAATAGATGCGCATCCTATCTTTTTTCAGCCGAACCTGCGCATCTACTTTTCTCTTGATTTTGCATGTGTTGAAGTCAGAGGCGTTGATGCATTCCAGAGGATGCGAATGGTAGAAGTTCCCCTCGCTCTCCCTCTTTCACTCCCTCGCAGCAGAGCTTTCCTTTCCCCATCCCTGCCCTGCTCAACTTTTTCCAAAACTTTTCTGTCCTGCTCTCGCGATACGAAATTCCAGGGCAAAATGTGTTCAGCAATTTATACAATGAAGGCGCCAGAACGTTTACAGTTCTACATTCAATCTACTTTACCTCAGCGAACGAACGAGACAGTTATAAACGTCCTGGAACATACAGTATGGCCATAGGCTACTATTTCTTTCTGCTTTGTACAAACATGCACAGGTGTGCTCTGCCTTTCAAATGAAACGCGTGCTTATGACTGCAAGTTATGATAGGTAGGCTAATCCTTGTTGGGTCTAACACAGTTATCAAAATCAGCCAATTAAACATGGAGTACAGTAAAGGTTCATCCGTCTAATGTTTGATAAAAAGCAGAGGCATATTGTTTGAAGTAGGCTACATGCAACCTGATGCAACATACATCACGTGCACTACCTCATCTCTAATGCCCCACCCATCATCTATAGCCAGCTTGACTCTGTCAAAAAGATAAGTCTAAAATAAAGAGAAACCCCCCAGTATCCCCTTCCATTTTCAGATTTATTTTTCCTATTCCAAGCACAGCATTTCCAAGCACAACAATGACCAACCCTACAATTACAAAACACCATACATTGCGGTCTCATTATAATCTAAACTCCCAAATAGAACAAGATAGACATACAGTAAAGGCACTGGCAGCCATTGTGGTGTGCTAGAATGTATTTGGCATTGTGTACTATTTTACCTGGGTAACAGTTAATGAGGGTACAGTATTATGTGGCAGGTGTCACAACAGACATGCTAACAGACATGAATTTAGAGAGGCTCCGTTCTAGAGGGTTCACCTGAGTAACATGTAGGAGATAAGAGGCAATGGCGATGAGTGTCAGGGTTCTGGACAGTAGTGAAGGGTCTCGGGGGTTGGGGTGAATTTGAGCGGTGGGAGGTGGGAGGGAGAGGGGTCGGCAGGAAACATTTGGACGGCGCGGGCTGGGTGTGAGCATGGGTGAGGTGGGGTGAAGGCTGGAGCACAACAAGGTCTTTGGGTGTGTTACATCGGTGGCTGATGGGAGCCAGAGACAGTATTCTGGCCCTGTATTAGAAACACTTGTCACTGGGTTCATCCCTCCATCTGAAACCACTCCCAGTACTCTCTGCTGCGCCCAAGGGGCGGTGGTTGCTCATGTGTCACGCTTTTATCACTCCCCATGTCTGTGTGCAGTATAGGCCTACTCTAAAGGTCTCCTTTATCATTAAATGCTGACCTGAGGAATCTGAGAAAGAACATCTAGTATAACCGTATGGATATATGTAGGCCTAAGGGTGACTGACATGCACAAGTACAGTAGGCCTATACGCTCACACGCGAGAGCAGACAGAATTATATACCATTCTGTACGAGAATCTCGCTACAAGAGTGATAGTTGTGATGTCATTTGTGATGTCATGTGTATCGCTCCAGGCTTATCATTTAGCAAGTGCTTCATGGTTCTCATAAACAGGATGCAGTGTGGGAGAAAAATGTGATGCAGACCAGAGCAGGGTTGCCCTCCAGTCTCTCTTGGCACACAGAAATTGTCATTTATACTGTAGTAAATCCCCACCTCTTTCTCAACCCATCCTTCCCTCATTAAATCTTAGTAACTGTGTGTGGGTTTCATTTTAGGTAATGTTTATCTCTCTCTGTTAAATGGCTCTACTTCAAAGCCCGAAATAAAGTTAGCCAAAACAAATTAAACAAGTCAAAGTTGTGTTCACATTTTAGCTGTGTTTGCTCACTGGACCGTAGAACATTAGGAATTTTAATCACTTAGTTACATTCACAATCATTGTCAATTTCTCATGACTCATTGAGACATCCCATATATCTCTGCGTATAGTGTTGAATGAGTCTTTAGCACGAAAGAAACAGCTGCAACATCACAATTACCTGCTCCTTTATCATCAGTACATTTCCTAGACTAGAATTTGTGTCCCATACATCCCCAAGATAGGTTTTAATAGTTTAGTTTGAGATGGGCTCTTGCTGTGCAGAGAGCAGCAACTGTAGTGAGACTTTCTCACACTGCATGTTGTCTTTGGCTCAGCTAGCCGTGGTTCATTTCCTTTTGTCTTCTACAGCACAACTGCTGCCAATATTCATGTGAAATATTTCAAGAAAATGAGCCCAGGCAGAAATTAATCTCTCTCTTGCCCTGTCTCTCCATTGAATTTCACATTTCTAAGTGTGTTTGTATTTAGGTTTATATGTTTATTTTGGAATTATATGTCTTGTGTATTGTGAACACTTTCGTTTAATTGTTCATAATAACAAACATTTAGAATTCTCTATATTGTACAGTAGCTATGGGTTTCATACTTTGCTTCTGTCTCTCATAGGGCAATATGGCCTTTATGATGTTTTACATGAGAATATGGCATTATTATTATGGTACGGTAAGTCAATTTGGAGAAAGCTTGTTGATATTTGAACTCGATCAAAACAAACATCTCTCCCTTCAATGCCATAGGGTTCTCCTTCAGATGCTCCACCCCACACATTGGAAATGCATTGTGAAGGCTAGGGCATTGTTGTTGTGAACGGTGTTCCTATTTATGGAGCCAGGGCTGTGTAGAAGTATAGGATGTGTTTTTCAGCATGCGCAGAGATCGATAAGATAGCAGAACGTGAGGAGACATTGGGTGAATTTGACAAAAAGTCTATTAACTTACAATTGCTTACTGTACCTTTAATGCAGTATAATATGTATAATGGGCTCAGACTAACAGTACATGGTCTCCTTCAGAAACACACACCACACCTACACAGCTCAGGCTTCTAGCCCAAAATCTAGCATGCATCATTTATGCCTAAAGGGGTTTATAATTTCCTGCGTGCAAAGCTATAGTGCTGCATGATTTAATTGATTTTCCTCAAAACAACAATGTAGGAAAATGTTTGACCCATACAACCCAACAACAAGTGGTTTATAGCTTGAAAAATACTCCTTTTTTGTAAGGATAGCATCCATTGTAAAACAGTATGACATTAGCTAACTTGACTAGTTAGCTTTAACAGATGTACAAGCAGAATACAAACATACCAGTAAATCTCGTGACCTGCCCTCTGAAATGTACATTAGGGCAGCCTTGAGACTTGATTGATGAATCAATGGTTGATTGATTCATAACCTATATTTTATGCTGAAATAGAGATTTACATTTTCACCTCAACTTTAACCTCAGAGGCCACGGAGTGGACAGTGTGAGTCATGGTGCCTGTCATTACAGGAGCACAGTTTATTGAACCATGTTCTCACACTGGATGTTTTTACACCCGCGGGCTCCATGCCTAGTCACAATAATAGGACATGGTGTCAAGGTTAACCCCACTCCACCCTGCCTCACTCCCACAAAGGCAGAGGAGCTTTCATTTATGTACATACAGTAGGCTACCATCTGCCCAAAACTGGCAGAGAGAAGCAGAGAAGGAAACTCCATACTGTAGACATACATACACATCCTCTTACTGTATGAGCAACTGTGTGTAAGGCAGACACATGCAGATAAAGTATGTTTATAGTGTTAACAGATTGTATACAGTATGTTACATATTCCACGTAGAGTATGTGCAATGACATAAACAGATAATGCAACCTGCACATTGGTTGATAGACACCAAAACAGACAAACCAACACTATGATTGCACAAATTAACACCGCACGCACCACCACATACTGTACTCATACACACACACAATCTCTCTCTCTTTCTCATATAGACAAACTTAAGCACCTGAAACAGTCACCACACAGTAATCCAGACATTCAGGGTCTCTTTGCCTTCGAGAGCGACCAGTCTATCTGCCCATTTATCTGCCGGCAACACAAGATTTATGCGGTGTCGGTGTCCCCCATACGAATATGACCATCTTAGGCATGGAAAACATTCCTCGGTGCGTTTTGCCGCAAAGGCTTTGACCACTGCCATCTGCAGCAGACACAGATGTACAGAGCCACGAATGCAATCAACGCAATCAGACACACAGGGAAACAAATACAAGTACATAGAGCATGGCATTGCAGAGGTTCCCAACATGGGGCCTAGGGTCCCCTAAGCGGCAGCGTGGCACATCTGAAGGGTCTTGTGGTGATGTCATAGCATACCTTAAATTGGATTATATTTTTTTTCAGTGGTGTTTAAGAAGAGGGAGAAAGGATGGGAGTGGGTGACACAGGAAGAATTGATGTGGAGAGATGAAAAGCGAGGATGGATGAAGCATAGAGGCTGGTGCGGTATACCAAGGGAACGTGCAACATGACAATGAATCACTGGCTCATCCCTCCTGGCCTGTGTCTGCCTTCCAAGTTTTGATCTCAGCCTTTGTTAAAACTCCAAGGGAGAAGTGCACACTTCAGGCCAAGGCATGAGGGAACGCCACTGGAATGGAGAGCAGGGCAGAACAACACTGAGGGAAATAGTCGCCTTTTGAAGCTTTTCTGCCTGAAGAAAAGTTTTGAAACCGAGTCTCCCACATCTGTCGGCCTCGCAGTAGAACTAAAATTCTGGAATCCCCCCACCCCTCACATATACAAGTGCGTGCACGCACGCACGCACACACATGCACACACACGCACACACACACACGCACAAACAATCCATTCCAATCCACTGGTCCAGAGCATGAAAGCACAAACATTTTGAAGGAAGTTCTTAAGCCAAGTGGCAGATAAGCATGGTTGGTAACCCAGCATGAACACACACACACACACACACACACACACACACACACGGAGAACAGCAGCAGCTAGCTGAGAAAGACCTGATATTGACCTAGCTTTAAAAGGGGATGTGATAGAGACATGGAAACATGGAAGCTGAGAAAAGGCTAAAGAACTCTAGGACAATGTAATTATTCTGTCTTTCTGCTGCTCCAGGACTTGGATATGCTGGCCTGCATGGTGTGTGTGTGTGTGTGTGTGTGTGTGTGTGTGTGTGTGTGTGTGTGCGTGTGTGTGTTTCTGTGTGCGTGTGTGAAAGTGGTCTTTGTGCTCCACCCATCAGAGAGGTCCACTAACAGCTTACACAGCCACAAGATCTCCAGGGAACAGCCAAACCAAGCAAGGGTAAAGGGCTGCGGCCAAGGGCTGTGGTTGAGCCTGGAGCCATGAGACTGAGGCCTGAATCCCAGCACCTGGGACCCAGAGCCTGAAGACTCCAGCTGGAAGAGTGAGGCATGGGTCCTGGAGCCTGGATCCTGCAGGAGCGGGAAGACTGAAACCTATGGCTTTGAAGCTGGGGACCAGAGACTGGGACTCTGCAGGGGTAACCGTATATTTGGTGCCATGGGCCAGACATGAGCAACACCCAATTAGCACGTACTCTTGGCCTCTTCCACTCCAAATCACACTCATATATTTGTTGTTGTAGCTAAAACAATCTTTTACACTTTCTCTGCTCTGTCTCTAGAGGATCACACTTGTAAATATTGCCATGGCAATAACTCCGGCAAAATGGCCTGATAGCTAGAACTTGTTTTGCTTCCTCTGCCTTCTGAACTCTGTGTGACTCTGATAACATTGAAATGTGGAACAATTTCATGCTCCTGCATTGTGGGTGCTGTTGGTGACTTTAATTGTTCCTCCCAGGCGAATCAATGTCTGGGAACACTTTGGCACTTGAGTGTGTGTTTATGCCACTGTTACATATTCATACACAGACATGTGACTTAACCAGTATGGGAATGAAACAGTAAAAACAATATAATAATTTCTTCTATCAAAGGATTGAACTGTCTTGGTTCATGGAATGCGTGCACACATGTATTAACGTGCGGGTACACAGCCTGGCTGCAGTGATTAAGACTAAGTGTGTATTTTCAGCTGCAGGCATTTAATGTCTCCCAGAGCCTGCAACAATTACCCCGTGTCCAAAATATGTTTTGCCTTGAAGATTAAAAAAACTTCCTGAGGAGGGCTAGACTCATAAGATACAATTAAGAATAATGTAGTGTTCATGATATGGTGTAATATTATGCATAATTATATGTTTTTAATAAAAGTAAAGTCAAATATGAACAACTGGACATGGTGATGGGATTAACTTAAATCCTACTGTTACCTCAGCGTAAGCAAAAGCTATTAGCCTAAAACCAAATGTAGTTCCATAATCCCCAAGATATAGCACCTGCAAGCTATTTGGCAATAAGGACAAACTTTAATGGATGTTTTAGTGGCTGTGATTCTGTGAAACACATTTAAATTGCCACATAGCTTATACAGTATGCTGTACCATTGACTTCTATAGACATGATGATTTTACATTATGAAGTGTTTCTTTTTGTCCTATTTTGTAGCTACAGCAAACTGTATTTGTCAATACAACAATTCAAGCATATACATTTTAACCCTTCTAACATAAAACTATTGTGTTTGTAGACAAATCGACCATAAACCTAAATCTACAGAAGAAAGGAATTATTCCACAGGACAATTTTTTTCTAGCCCAGCCAAACCTCCTAATATTATCATTACTATATGTGCTGTCAAAAGTGTGAGGTCTTTGTTTGACCTCTGAAGCATTTTCTTCTGCAGCATCTGGCACCCCTGTGGAGTGATGTTAAAGACCTTAGGCGACATCCACCTGTGTTGACACTGTAGTGTAACCACCACCATGCGTTGGAGAGAATGGCATCACACACTAAAGATCATTGTTGTTGTTTTCGAGTCATGTAGGGTGAGGTCCATGACTCAGAAAGTCTCTGGTTATTATTATTATTATTATTATTATTATACAATTATTTTCAGGGATTTCACCTCAGCACAGTTATTATGATATGACACCATATCCACTGTCAGTAAATTCAGGGTTCTGTGTCAGATAAGGTGAAAGCGGCTGAACTTATCATCTCTGATGTGTTGTACAATTTAAACTTCATTAAATCAAAATTAACATTGTGGCAAGACTGTGGGTATCTTATTAGTCTAGATTGGGCAGTGTCTGTCTGATGTGACAAACTGCCCTGTGTCCCTATATGTTGTTGAGGCCTTAAAGTCTCCTTTAGAAGAAGATCATGGCCCAAACAGTCAACACATACATAGTAATCTCCTATGGCCACCAGAACATCTGAGTGACAGATTGGTGAAGCCTAGGGAGAACTATTACTTCTCATCACTCCTGAAAACACTCTCCCATGTGCGAGAATAACTGAAGAGGACCTGCAGATGTTTTGAACTAGAACTCTCTGTGTTTTGTCCCTGCTGCTTGTCATATAATGTCAACATGTCCAATGAGGCCATGTTAACATCAAGAACTATGGGAAAAAACATTTTATTTAAAAATAGTTTAACCAAATTGTCCTGGTATGTACATTTGTTACGTTAAGGGGAAATACATGTTTCAAAGATCAATAGCATCATCTTGTGGCCATAAGGCTGAACTGCATAATTTTGTTTATTTTAAAATGTTTCATTTTGTGAGTAATATAACATTGAACCTAGTCAAATCTGAATAAATCATTCTTAATAACAAAAATACCTTTTTAAAAGGTGTTCATGTTTGTTTATATGTTTAGAATACAGCATTTCAATTCTTTTTACAGACGTTGTGGCTCATAAAACCATAACCACAAATACATAGTAACCAGTAAACTGTATGTATTATCTTATTGGACACAGTGTCTTTCTGTGACTGGAAAATGCACCAGGTCTGGACACAAAGTAAACCCTTTGTGTCCAGACATGGTGCATTTTCCTTTTGTTTTTTTTTACCCGAGAACAAACACTGGTATCAGTCCCTCTGTTCTGTACTTCAGTTTGGAGTGGACAGAGTTTTACAGAGATTTTTCACACTGTACCGAATGTCTTTGGGACTGAACCAAACTCTGATACTGTGTATCTCAATATATGTAATAAATTATGTCTTAGATATGTTGACATGTTTCTGGGATGATGAGATATCCCTACGCTGTATGGAGAATACTGCACCAGCTAGGATGGTGAAATCAGTCAGCGAGTTCATTCTGTATAAATCCTCCATGTCACACCAGGAAGGAGACAGGTTATCTAAGTTAATGGCTGCTATGTTAGTCCATGTAGTTTAGTATAGTCGGCGGATGATGGATGATAATGGAGTTAAGTGTCTCTCAGACAGTCACACTGTGACCAGAAACAGCAAAGATCACCCTGACCCAGGACAGCAGTGAGCATCTTTGTAGAGGCTGGAATTCACTGTCATTTCGGATTTGCCCACATGATTAACATCTGTGTACACATCCTGTGTTTCCAAAAATTGGACCTTAAAACTGACTTTGCTCAAGGTGTCTTTTCAGATCATAGTGACACAATATCAGTTACAATGAAGAGTAAACAAGCTTCCTCTAACACCAGCAGTTTGAGTTGTTGTAAATATCGGTATGCTGATTTATTTTATATTGTATGTTGTCTGAGAAATAACTAGTGTTCCTTGATAGCGATCTGTTTTTCTTCCAATTGAAGAAGCATTCAATGAGTATAATTTTATATTTTATTAGGAACAAAGTGTTGCTATTTGAATGCTTATCAAGGTACAAGCTGCCTAGCATGTAATAATGAATAAATAAACATTGTACTTCCATATATAGTACCAGTTGGTTTAGAAAAAGCATTCAGACAAGCCATTCGGCACACAAGAAATTGGAAGCTATGCTGAAAAGTTTGAAGAAATAATGATGCAAAAGCATATACAGTACAATGTAACATAAGTCCATAACAACTGAAATTAAATTGATTCCTTTTAATATCAGCTATTTTGCATTTACTTCAACACCAGCAAATATACTTGTTCTATAGGCCAGAAGTCCCCAAGAGTTGCAGCCCACTGGACTGACCCAATAGCCTCAAACTACATTGTCTTTTCTAATTGGCTGATTTCACATTATCATGTTAGTCCCATTGCTTATGACTCTGATCTTGAATTAGTATAATAATGTACAGTGTGTTATGTTAGTGGCCTGTGTATCACATGATGTAGGGGAAGAGAGATAGAGTGAGTGTGAGAGTGGGGTTAGTGTGAGTGAGAGAGAGAGAGAGAGAGAGAGAGAGAGAGAGAGAGAGAGAGAGAGGGGAAGGCTGGGATTGCATTGGCGTGTATAAAGAGAGAAATTGTACAAATTGTGACTGATGTAATTGTATTGTAACTTATGCAGAAAAATTGTGGACATCAGTCTTACAGCAGGGTCTATACAACATTCACTTCAGTGTGTGCCTGCGTGCGTACGAGTGAGAGAGAGAGAGAGAGAGAGAGAGAGAGAGAGAGAGAGAGCGAGAGAGAGAGAGAGAGAGAGTGTGTGTGATGTGAGTCAGTGTCTTTGCAGGATAGGTTGTCTCAGGCACAGCTCTGTGCTCCCAGATATGATGGGCATTTGACTCTCCATGTGGAAGCGCACCAGATCACTGACACTCAGGAACACCTGGTCACGTGTGCGCACCTGGCAAACAAAATATGCATTCAGAAATGCACTTATATTCTCTCTCATTTACTTGTAGGTGTGTAGGCTACAGCGTGTGTATTTTACAGGAGGACGAACACACAGACACACTCACACACACACCTGTCCATGTGGATCCACTAGCAGTAGGTGTCTGACGCTGCCTCCCTCCATCCCACTGAGAACATACTGTCCAGTAGCAGAGCTGCTCTCTCGAACCAGGAAGTCTCCACTGGAGGAGAGCAGTGCCTCTGCTTGCCCTCTGTCTAACCTGGGGTTGTACAATACAAACAGATACAGTATCAGTGCATTCCTCTTATGTACTGTTGTTATGTTACAGTATGTTCACATTCATTGTATTATCTCGTACTATATGCTATAAAACTGTACTGTATAGTTATAGAAATCATAATATATCTAGGCTATCTTATCTTATCATTTCACCTCGCCCATGCTTACCCACCTGCCATGATACCAGCCTTCCTCCATGATCAGGTCCTGGATCAGTCTATCTGAAAAGGGCTGTGGGGCTGTCTGGGCATCACATGGATCAATGCTGGTCTCAGGTGTTGTTTCTGGATTAGAAAGATGTGATTGAGTGGAAAATTGGTCCAAGCGCTAAAGGGATGGGCTATACAGTTGACACACACCCGCACACGCACACGCACACGCACACGCACACACACACACACACTCGCTATGTGATCAAATTGTATTGGTGATTTGTACCTGCAGATGGCGCCACAGTCTCCTCTGTGATGGAGCAGTTCTCATACAGAGACACAGGCTCAGAGAGGCAGACCTGTAACCAGAACAGATGAGTCATACAACTCAGACAAGACTGGGCTCTCTTTCTGTACTGTACTGTGTATACAGTATATTGCCTGCATTAGTTAGCCTGTGTATAACCATATGTTCACGTGTGTGTGTGCGAGGGTGTGCGAGCATTTGTGTGTGTTTATTAACTTTTTTAATGTATTTATTAACTAATAGATATGTTCATTTATGATTTTAGTCATGTGAGAAATGGTACAATATAGCACAAATGTCACACAATTATATTTCAATTATAAAACATAATGAAATATATAGAACTTACTATAACTTAATAAAGTTGAGTATGTACCGTATATCTTGCTATAGTTAGATTATTACGTCACCCTAGACACCCTCGGCAGTTGGCCTGACTCATTCCTTCACCTTCTGTGCCTCAATAACTTGTCCATCTGGTCCCCTTAACAGACGCATATCCTGTATTCCACCAGGAGGTGGTGCCTTCCCCGGGATCTCATTGTAGTAGTCATGGTCCTTGTGTTCATAGCCATCCTTGTCTTCATGTGTCCTTCTAATCTCTTCTGAGCTCCAGTCACTGATACCCAATAAACACAACACATTACTAGACATTTTATGTACATGAGTGCCCTAATACTCCACATTGAGTGTGATGTATATTTGAACCTGATCTCAAAAACGGATTATCTACTAGTTTCAGTTATAACAAAGATCCCAGTGAGGACTGAAACATTGTTATTTCAATAGGTACATGTATAAAATGTGTTTTATATAGCCAGACCTGTCTAGACCTAAAGTTTTCCAATCCTACAGTCTAAGGAAATCCATTTAGTGGGAAATCCTTCAGACACACATTACGCACATAGCCCACACAAGAGAACACACTGCTCACCTGGGAAGTAGAGGAAGGACTGAAGAGGTCTGGCTCAGGAGCAGACGGAAGCGAGTCTCGAAGGCCTGACCCAAGCTGTCGATGACCTCACTAGCGCCACCGTGGGGACACTTCAGGATGTGACACGCTGGATGAGAAACACATTTGTTGAGTCAACATCTCTATTGATGAATGAAAATTCCTGTTTCTCAGATGCCAGAAAATACTGAATGATAAGTATGTGGCAAAACAGCCGGCACACAACTATCCCTCACCTCTCTGGTTGTCAGGATCTTTGGCCACATAAGCGATGAAATCTGCCATGTCCTACAAACACATTTTGAGAATACCAAACCAAAAATAAAGCATGATTTTTGGAACTCTAATGTGTTTGCGTGTGTGTTTGCATGCATATATTTGTGTGGGTGTGTTTAACAGTGCTTTAGATTTGGATCTAAACATAATGGTGTGACTTTTGTTCAAAGTAGTTCCTCTCAGCTGTAATTATTTCAGACATTGTAGTATATTACTATACTGACCATATGGAAACACTCTACCCAATCAGGATTAAAATCACTTGTGAAATGATGTAATGACATTAGATCTTACATACTACCAATTTAAATAAGGTTAATGATCACCTCATCTTTATACAACAATAACTAGATATGAATGCAGAATTTGTAGGCAACGGCACAAGATTTTAGTATATTAATGGACTTTCGTTGCTTCATGTAGAAGAGAAAAAAAGGATGAACCCATTGATAACTATACAATCGTGGTACAGCAAAAATCGCCTGACGATGATTTCTCTTTTTATTAGCGTTTAAAAAAATATGTCTATGCTGATATCTGTTTATAGAGATTAGTCTGAACTCAACTCCATTCCCACATCTCATGTTGCTAATAGAACTGTAAACAGTGACCAGTGCATGGAAGAGGAAGTCTTAGATGGTTGTATCTGCTGTCTACATCGGAACCCCAGGAATATTGGCACTTGAGGCTAAATGGTCATCAGACAGATGTGTTCTGAGACTGATGATCACCAATTCTCAAATATAACCTATTCTGTCAACACATACGCCATTGCACACACAATTTCCATGTTTATTTTTAACCTTTATGCTGCCTATCAAGGTCTAAAATAAAACTGTTTGTTTATTTATGCCTTTAAATTCACCATTTGGTTTATACAGTGAACTCTCAATAGATAACAATACATCAATTGTACTTAATTTATTCATCACAGCATACAGTAAAGATTTTTATATTTGATTTGTCATAGCAAAATATGATAATGTTACATGTTAAAGGGAATACTCAGAGTTTAAGAGAATTAAGCACTCCAGAGCAGTGTGTGCGTGTGTAAATAAATCTCCAATAATGGCAGCCAACCAACCGTTAATTAGGCTAAATCAAATTAGGCCTACACACTGTGTGTGGGTGTTTGTGTGTGTGTGTGTGTGTGTTTGTGTGAATGTATTTGTGCGTGTGTGCGTGCATGCGTGTGTGTGTGTGGGTGAATGTGTTTGTGCAAGTGAAAATGTTGAGGAAATGAACATACCGGGTCGCCTCCTGAGGCAAATGAAATGGACTGCATGGGGTGATGGGCTATAGTCTGGGGAAACAAGAGGGGGCAGAGAGAGGGGGCACATCAAACCCTCCATATACTGTATATTTATATTATGGATGCCTGATCTCGTTTTATACTGTGATACAGTACATGTGCAGTACATTTTGTAGTCAAATGTGACATTAAGATTTTTGTTCTTGAAGGTGATAATATCATATATGCAAGATGCCTGCCTGATCCTTAAAATGTTTAATCTCACTCACTGTACTGTAAGCATGCTGCAAATGACACTATTGTAATATTAACTGAACTCCTAACTGAACCTGCCTGTGATAAATAAAGATGGGTTTGGTTAAATACGATAAGACAGCACCAGAGTGGAAGAGAGCTTTACTCCGTGCCAGGGGTGTGTAGAGAGAGCTGTGTGTGTGTGTGTTGTCACCTCACCTGTGATGAGCAGGCAGTAATGACAGTCACGCTGTCAGCTGAGACAGTGAGGATCACTCTGCTCCCAGAGTGCTGCTGGTTGCTCTGACCCAGAACAGCACACAGGGCCTTGGGTAGAGGCTGCTAATGACAACACCTGTGTCGGTTTACTGTAGTCCATTTTGGTTTACTGTGTGTGCGTTTGTGTGTATTACCCTTTTATCTTTTGCCGCCGCCTTGGCCACCAATGTCCTCTCACACAGTCTGCTGATGGCCTCTCTGCCAACAACACCACACACACACACACACACACACATACACACACACACATAATCTATGTGATTACACAACCCTACAGTATATATCTGCTCTCATGTGATTTGCATGTGAGACTATAATAGGATGAAGCGCACTTGACCAATTAGCTAAATTAATTTGTAAATAATGTATGAAAAGTTTCACAAATGTGGCTAAATACATGTACAGTATACCACATGAGGCGTAATAATACAAAAAGGTGAAAGTAATGTGAATTCCAAATCAAATACTACTATAATACTAGTCCTGTTGCTGCTAGTAAAAAGGGACTGAATGGCCCATAACCATCTTTGATGACTACAGTGGTCCCTGTGTGTCATACTAACACTATATGCAGTATAATACATGCTCATTTCGTTATCATTCAACATATTATATTGTTTCCACTACTTTTCACTGTTGCTCTACATTGTTGTCATGTATATCCTTCTATGGTAATTATGGCACATATGGGTGTGCAATTCCATTAAAACAATATTTTAGTATTGTAGAATGATTAACAAATGCTGTTGTCTTCTAAGATGCTTAATTATGTAGTTTTACTTAAATTATGAATGAAACCTCCACCCATCCACAAACATGCAGTATTACAAAAGCTCTTTCAACTTAGCATGACATGTGTAATCAAATTTCCTTCTGTTAATATTATTACACAGAGCCTGGAAAAAACATGAATGAAACTAAAATTAAGTTAAAAAATATCTAAGTTGAAATGTTACAGTAAATAACCCAAAAAGTAGGAACATTGAACACTAACTAGAATTAAAAAGAGTGAAAATAAATAAATATATAAATGAAAACACGCCATGCTGCTGATGTACTGTACCAATAGTGAACTCCTCAGTGTAATTCTATAGAGCTATATGGGTCAGGGGTGACCTGCCTGTATTGCTGAGGCTCAGGTCAGAAGGATCTGGTTGTCACAGCAAATAAAACAAACACCGTCCCTATCACACAATCAAGTGCATGCATGAGCACACACACACACACACGCGCGCGTGGATAAACAGACAAAAGAAACATTATCTCCCTATCCAGGAAGCAAATATTTTTCTCTGCCTTGAAAACAAATGATATGGACACAGGTCTCTCTCTCTGTGCCTCTTCAAGACATCAAGCCTCCCTTAGAGCATAAAGAGGAAATTCATCTAATTTGATTTTCTGGCCCATCATTCAGCAGTGTTCTTGTGAACAGAGGTTGTGTTGTATATATCTAAATTTTGGCATTAAGAACTAGACTGCTCATATCAAAACATTCGCAGAAAGCCCCTGAATATTGAATACTACATATGTAACTTAATTTCCCCTTTGAAACAATTGTGAATACCCTACACAAGTACTATACAGTTATTTCCTAGAAATGCTTGCTGTAGTTGGTTCACGTGTGGTAAAACATTTACTTGCACAGTCATCGATATTCAAACTTCCTGTACAGTATTTATAGTAACTGTTCTGTGTGTGATCAATTATATTTTCATTCCTATGTACTAATGCATATAGAGATGAGGCTCGTCTTACCGAGTGACCTGCATCCGAGTGTAAAAGTCCAGGGATCTCATGGACTGGGTCACTTCCAAACTGCCCATGTACTGAGGAAAGAACACAATAACAGCAACATAGCAATTCACACAGATAACACTACTGCGACAAAAGCAGTTTGAATGCCTACATTTGAACAAATGAGGTAGAGCGGTGGTTTTCAAACGTTTTGAGACATGCCCAAAATAACAGGTTCATAGTTTGCAACATTATTTTGTGACAGCATAAATATAAAAACAACCATAAACAGCATAAAAATATATTAAAATTGTATAATGTTAGATTAATAAATGTTCTTATAAATGTTTAAATCCTCTCGTGATCCTCCTAAAATAATCTCACATCCCACTGAGGGGTCGTGAACCACACTTTGAAGCCCAGTGGGTCAGAGCATTCAGACCACACGCCCCCTCATCCATGCCTCTGGCAACACCACACAATCCAGTCTCAGCTCCAACACAATATAATACACAATACTGCCTTTTACAGTAGGAGGCAGGATGGGTTAGCCTATTGGTAGAGACAATACACATGAACCGGTCAATACAGCACACAACAAACACAAAAGCACACAAAATCAAACAGCAGCACACAACAGACAACACATTGCACAACAGAAAACAGCACACAACAGACACAACAGTACACAACAGACATAACAGCACACTACAACAGACACAATAGCACACACCAACAACAGACACAACAGCACACTACAACAGACACAATAGCAAACACCAAAAACAGACACAACAGCACACAACAGACACAACAGCACACAACAATAGCTCACAACAGTACACTACAACAGACACAATAGCACACAACAGTATACAACAGCACACTACAATAGAAAAACAACTGTTCCCAGCAGACACAGCAGCACACAACAGTACACAGTATTGCCCGTTTATGGAGAACAGTAAGTCAGATGCTCTCTCTTTCCCACCGGCGCTCAACGAACACACTGTGTTCATGAACGGGCATACGGACCCACCTCCGGTTCTAGGACAGCATGGGCTGATAGCGGATGCACACACATGCATGCCTAGTCCTCGCGAGCACACACACATACATGCACAGCGGATCTAGAGTGGAGCTCAGAGCCAGGATGAGTCACTATTGCCCACACAGGAAGCTTCATCGGGGGTGGGGGCATGGAGGATGGGGGTTTGTGGAAGAGTGTAAGTGCGGGTTTGTGTCCATTTGTCCATGTCTTTGTGTGCATTTGTGTATGTGTGTGCATATACAATATAGTATACGCAGTAGGTATGCACCCGTCCTGTTATTGGTAGGATTTCCACTGTGGACTTGCTGTGCTGGGACCTCACATCATTAGCACCAATCACATTGTGTATTTCGCTTATGTTAATTACACTGACTGAACACAACTTAGACATTTTGCTTATGATAATTACACTGACTAAATACACACTTACATTTAGCTTAATATGTTAAGTACACCGACTGAACGCAGACATTTAGCTTACGCTAATCACGGTGATTAAACGCACACCGAGACACCCCCACCGCAGCACACACTATAAACAAGTTCACATTAAAAGACAAAGTGGCATGCAAATGGGAGCAGCTGCACAACCAGCGGGGTGTATACGGTACCTTGAGGTGATGACGAACCACTGGGTTTCCTGGTCCCATAACGCTGCAGCTCTTCGGACAGGACACGCTGTCCTGGTGTGAGCAGAGGGGGAATCCGGGGTTCCACGGGAGACTGGCCATGCGATGGAGAGTGATGGGTCTCTTGGTGCAGCGGAGAGCTGAGGGGGTCTGGCTGTGGCAGAGGGCCAGAGGCACAGGGAGGGAGGTCTGGGTGCACAGTCTCAAGCCCCTGTCCGACGGTCCCCCTGGAGTTCTGTCCCCCTGCTTCTGTGTCTGTCCCCTGTGGGTCCACAGAGACACGGGGCTGTGCAGCTTTATACCGGACATGCGAGGGATGAAGCCCTTCAAAGTAGAGGAGCCCTGGTCCGGGACGCTCTGGGCATCCACACAGGCTGGGTCTGAGGGCAAGCCCTTCAGGGTCTGGGATCCTTGAGGCCGATCCTCCAGGGAGGTCAAGGAATCGTTGCGTAAACGGCTGTACTTGGTGCGCTGCAACATGCCTGCTGAGACAGTACAGTCCTGTATTGGAAGCCCAAACATCCAATCATGGTTACTCACTAGCTTCTGTATGCTGAGGCTGTGCAGTACTGTTACCTGGGAGCAGTCCTGTCTGTGCTCTGAGCCTGGTCTGTTCTCTCATAATCAGAAGACTGGGAATGATACAGACAATATTAGAGATGCTAATATGGAAAGTAACTGAGTTACAAATACAGTCACACTGACCATATTTTAATCTGGAAAAACAAACAGCAGTGGAAACAACTATTCAAGCAGAAAGGCAGAGTGCAAAGTTACTGTTTTTCAGTACCAACAAATGACACTAGCATCAGAGGTATTGTGGGAGAAGTTGCATTTTCTGATAGTATAATATGGTAACTCACCTGTATGTCCGCTCAGTCTAAACTCTGATATGATAAAGGCTGGTCCATGCTCTCTCTGTCACCAGCTCTGTGTCACTCCTCCTTCCTTCTCCGACACTCCTCCTCTTTCTCCTGCTGTG
Organism: Aphredoderus sayanus; assembly: GCA_027564795.1. Classification (NCBI taxonomy): domain Eukaryota; kingdom Metazoa; phylum Chordata; class Actinopteri; order Percopsiformes; family Aphredoderidae; genus Aphredoderus; species Aphredoderus sayanus. The sequence goes on along the minus strand of JAODUG010014886.1, from coordinate 4,750 downwards.
AAACTGTGCAACTTTCATGAATGAACTTTCTATTTTTTTATGAATGAAATGCCCTCTCTCTCTCTCCCTAACTGCGTATGCAGGGGGGATGTGTGAATGGAGCGGAAGAGCGATTGACAGACCGGCCCCTCCGGCACTCTCCCCCTTCTCCCTCCCCTCCCCTATAAACTATCAGCCAATCACAGGCCGGCAGGGTGACTCATACAGCACGCACACTCGCACACAGAGGGAGAGCCAATACAGTAATTGAATGCTCTGTTTCACTCTCCTAGCATCTATTGCTCTCCCAGCACCCTAGAGATACTGATAAGGCCCAGTTGTGATTAATTAATAATTTAGCTATGCTCGTTTCGCTGGCTGTTTTTTTTCTTCTCCAGAACACAGGAATTTATCATCTGTTATAAATCTGCTTCCCTCATTATGACCATTGATGTCTTAATGTGATATTCAAATATCCTCCGTAAACACATGGGAGGAAATGGAATGGACTGGATCATTTGCATTTCCGTATGACATGATCCCAATCAGATCAACGGGCAACTCCTAGTAAAGAGTACAGTAGATCAAAGAGATCAGTTATAACTAATATTATCAGTACAGTGCAGTCCATAAGCACATGGAATAGGAAACATTGTACCAATACAGTGAAATATGAATGTGGCATAGACCGTGCCCTTGTTAACCTGTATCAACTTACTGCAAAATAGCATATTTGAGAGACTAGAGGCTAGACTCAAACCTTGACCGTTATTACTACAAATAAGAGCTATGGCACCTTCTACTGGCTGTATAGTGTAACTACATTTTTGAGTCAGAATTGATCAGAAGATGAAGCAGATGATTTACTTAAACATTTTAATGATATTAATCATGAGTTCAGACAGTGTAAGTATGATAACAGGGTATGAGAATAGCCTCACATTGCAGTTGATGCACAGTCTGAAAAAGACAATTAACCTTAAATATCCATATAAAGACAAGAAACACTGAAAAAGATACTTCATTGAACCGTTTTTTTTTTCCACATTAGTTACAAGTTCTTTACTAGTACTAAATTTACATAGTGCAAAGAACACACTTGTTGTCATTAAAACACTCCAAACAATCTGATGGAAGTATTGGCAACAAAATCCTGCCCAGTGTACCTGGTACACTGTGATTCCAATTGATAAAACACAAAACAAAAAAGAGAAACATGGGTTTCTACCACATGGCTTTAAGAACAATGTGACCGTTTAATACATCATTAAGTCTAAAACCCCTCCAGAGTGACCAATCAGAAGAATCCTAGTGTGGCGCATTGACTAGAGGCTGAAGGAACACTGGTTCTAACTGGCCCACTGTTCACAGGTGTGCAAACATACTGTATACCGCTGATGCAAACATTACATTTACGAAGGGAATATTTTCTATATTTCTGTTTGTGGAATCACCCCCACAGAATCCAACATGTCAGCTGATCACTTAGAACTGCACTGCCGGTTGGGGGAGGGTGGGGAAAGGTTACAAACTTAGGAGCACTTGGTAGGGGGCACAATGTGCAAAACTGTTCAACCAGTTTAAAACCCACAATGGTTCGTAATGCTGGTTTGAGCCAAAAGGAAAATCCCAAACAAATCAAGGTGCTCCCTTCAACCAAGCCTGACCTAATAAGAGTTCATCTGACATGCTTTGAGTATGTCATAGAAACTTTCTTTAGTTCACGGTTGTTAGCAGGTTTATAATACTAACCTTGTTAACATTTGCTAGTGCATGTCAATGTAGGTACAGTACAAACCCACCTGCTTAAACAGGTACATTTACCAAAACACTTCAAGTTAACAAGGAATTAACATGACGGCTGTGTAGGTTTTAAGAGGCGTTAAGAGCCACCTGTGACAGACAGGCTAGCAGAAAGCATAGACAACGGAGAGAGCACAACAGAAGTACTATATGGAACATTAATGGCAGCTACTGTAGCAACTGAAAACCCTTGCATGCATTAAAAGAATCAACTCCAATAATGACACACTGGGTAAGATCAACATAACAGGATATACAGAGTAACAAAACCACCGAGACATTTTATATACATGAAGCTTGTTACACTCATTAGTGGGTCAATTCATTTTCTTTCATATTACATCAGTTAAATAGAAAATATGAAGAAAATCAAATAAAATCTATAAAGGAGACAGAAGTGCGTGAACTTGGTAGGCCACCAATGAAACTGACAATGAGTATTCCGCAAACAAACACAGAAAAGTCAATAACCTTTTGTATACACATACAATGGTTATCGTATGAATTTACGTGTTTCTCTTAAAAACACAGGAAAAAGAAAATGCACGACGAAAAAAAATAAAATAAAAATACACAGGGAGATACAGTGCCCCCTATAAACAGGTACCACACAAGTGCACAGCTACATGCACCAGGACACAAAAACACACACACCAGGGCGTAAACGGTTCACATCTGCCTTTATTCTGTGAGCAATACACCGCCGCTGCAGCGAGAGAGGGAGGTCAGGTCTCTGTACCCGGCTCTCTGAGCCACCCCCTGGCTGTCAAGAGTGTTGTTTCTCTGTATTCAAGTGTAAACAAGCCGCATGTCACAGAGGGCATCCCTCTCCTAGTACACAACCCATGTCTACGGGGTGTTACCGGGTAGCCAGAGGATACACTGTCCTACAGTCTATGCAGTCGTGTCTTGGGTTGGCCCCATTGCTTATGGGTCTGTGTGTGTGTTGGCTGAATACCTGAGATTATGTTTGGTGCCAGGGGTTAGAAACACAGGGGCAAAGCGGCTTGTTTCTGAAGACTGTGTTACCAGATGGCAGGCAGGGAATAAGAGAGAGAGAGAGAGAGAGAGAGAGAGAGAGAGAGAAACAGACAGGTCAGGGGAGGCCACATCAACCAGCGATCTTCTTAGCCTCCCCTTGCTCCTCAGCCTCCACCCTCCCCTCTGAGACGTCAGCAGAGTCCAGGTCCTCCTCCTCCTCACTATGCCCTCCCTCCTCCTCCTCTTCCTCCTCCTCCTCCTCCTCCTCCTCAGTGCTGTCCTGGCTCTTGCCCAGCTGCAGGTTCTCCAGCGTCTTGGAGACCCAGGTCTCGATGCGGCTGCTGAGGGCGGGCACCTCCACAGAGATGGGCTCGGGCGTGTAGTCCTCCTCCTCCTCCTCCTCCTCCTCCGCCTCCTCCAGCATGCCGGGCACCAGCGTGGAGGTGGTGGAGGTGATGGAGGAGTTGAGCTGGTCGCGACAGCTGCCGTCCAGGGAGCCCGTCTCTGTACTCTGCTGGGACGCCAGCTCCAGGCGGTCGTCCACGCGGCCCACGCCCTCCTCCCGCTCCGCGCCCTGGCCCGCCGCCACAACCGCCCTGGGGTGGAGGTGGAGGGGGTGGTGGGAGGGCGGGGCCAGAGGGTCTCGCTGGGAGGCTGCGACGGGGGCGGGGTGGCTGGGCTCCACCTCTGCCGGCTCCAGGGGGTCTGAGGTCTCCACCATGTTCCTCCAGTTGGTCTCTGAGGAAAGAGGCCGGACGTGAACTCCCCGCTAAACTGGCTCTCCACCCCACAGATGGTAAAACTAACTAAACCCCATTGGACTCCTTCATCCCCTCTCAGCCTTAGTTACGTGTTAGCTTGTTAGCTTGTGTCTCTATATTGCCGTGTATCCAAAAACTAAGTGAAATCAGAGGATGCCCTCCATTCCCCATCCCTCCTGTTGTCCTCCGGGTCAAACTGACCCAAATCACTAGCTCTTTGTGGCAGATAGAGGGCACCAATCCTAATTCTACAGCTTACACAGACATGATGTGCACTGCTGGCACAACAAGGTGTGTGTTTGAGGACAACAGGAGGGTTATAAGGTGCAAAAACAAAACAAAAAATGTATAAAATAAATACACAGCAATGACAATAAAGAGTACGATAATCAGGTGACGCCATCTGGTGGCACAATAATATATAAGGAGGACAACAGAAGGGTTAAGATGCTGCTGATTTGGAATGGTCGATTTCCTGACATTGGGTATATTATCACAGTGTATTGTAAGCTACTGTATTCTGTCTTCTACTATTCCCTTTGCAGAAGACACTGGAGAGGCTGCTGCAAATGTTGCATAGTGATGGTGATCATTTAAATGTTCATGCAGCCAGTTAGTCTAGATGAAGTGCACATTGAAGATTACGTCTATTTGGATTTGACCGAACAGCAGTTCAGAGTATTCGGCTTTCTTGGAGACCCTGAGTGGAGTCCTGTATGGGGCTCCATTAGGGGACTCCATAGTTCTGCTGGGAGTTACCTGAAGAGGCGTGATTAGGAGGAACAGCCTCCCTGATCTAAACCTGCATGGGGGTTTATTATTAGACTTCTGTGCTAGTCATGGACTGTCTATAACAAATACCATGTTTGAACATAAGGATGCTCATAAGTGTGGAGTATGTGGTACCAGAGCACCCTAGGCTGAAGGTCGACGATCGATTTTGTAATCGTATCTGATCTGATCTGAAGCCGCCGTCTGGACACTCGGGTGAAGAGAGGGGTGGAGGGGATGTCGTGGATGACACGCCTCTTAAACATTGCGTGGAAGTCTGGGACAGTGCCAAAGGAGTGGCAGACCAGGGTGGTGGTTCCCTTATTTAAAAAGGGGGACCAGAGAGTGTGTGCCAATTATAGGGGTATCACACTTCTTAGCCTCCCTGGTAAAGTCTACTCCAAGGTGCTGGAAAGGAGGGTTCGGCCGATAGTCAAACCTCAGATCGAAGAGGA
>JAODUG010014877.1:0-23667 GCA_027564795.1 Aphredoderus sayanus | reverse complement strand
AGAGAGAGAGAGAGAGAGAGAGAGAGAGAGAGAGAGAGGGAGAGAGGGAGAGAGAGAGAGAGAAGGAAAGCAGTGCAGCTATTCCCACTGCTAATTATCTGCTGTGACTTACCTGTCAGAGCTGTGAGCTGGACATCTTGAGTTTCCAGTTGCAACGTGTTGGGCTCCAGCCTGTACATTTATCACTGTATGACACCTAACGCAAAATGAGGAACAAAGCAGCTCCATGGTTGTTAAACCGCTTCCGCCCCTGCCTCCCATGCAGGCTCATCTATGCACCCGGACACCCGGGGGCCTGTCCCGAGCTCCCCCTCCTGCATACCCAGCGCCCCCACGTTGCTGGGCAGCTCTGGCAGCTCGGAGCCCAACCTCAACGCCAGCCTCAACACCAGCTACTACACGACAGCCTTTAGTTCCTCCACAGGTCTGGTACATTTCCTTTCGTCAACTTACATCAGCATGAAGCTTTATTGTTGTTTAGTAACTGCACCCTAAAATGTGGTTGTTGTTTTTTTTTGCCGTAAAGTTAGAAATAGGACTAAACATTAGTCAGTGCTGGTGTTAATATTGACAAAAAAACTGATTTTTAGAAAAATCTCCATTTTATGGTCTGAAATTGCTCTACACGTCATATCCGTTAGAAATTGCTCCAGGACCTGACTGGTTAACAAATGTACTTTTTGTCCACTTATGCGTCATCAACTGTTAATGGTAATGGGGGCCTTCCCTCTCCCCTCTCCCCTCTCTCCTATCCCCTCTCCCCCATGAATTTTTCAATTCAAATGGTGCAATGGTTTGTCAGCCTCAGAGCTGGGGTGAAGGCACAAGGCTCAAAGATGTCTTGGTGTCCTCATTTACAGTATTGTGCTGTTTCCACTGAGGCTCAGTGACTTTCCTGAACTACCAATGTGTTCCTGGAACACATTTGTTCATCCCAAAAATTCCTGAAGCAGCAAAAACAAATTGCTCAGGAACCAAAGTTAACCTGCACTTCTTCAGGCATAATCCAATAAGGTCCTGACTTCCATATTTCAGAAAAGCTTCCTCTTCTAGAGAAGGGGCTGGTGTCGATATTTTCCTCACACACTCTCTTGCTGTGGTCCTTTTTCAGGTACAACCCCAAGCTCTCCCATTTCCAGTGCGCCAGAGACCCCTAACGTCCTGCCCAGCTCCACCTCATGGATCGACGAGTGCACCATTTGCTATGAGAACGTTGTGGACACAGTGCTTTATGCATGTGGACACATGTGTCTCTGCTACACCTGTGGCCTCAAACTCAAGAAGATGGCCAATGCTTGCTGCCCCATCTGCAGGAGGACAATCAAAGACATCATAAAGACCTACAGGAGCACATAGATATGACGTTGATGTAACGGTGAGGTACATCACTGGTTAAGCTCAGCAGGTTGACAAAAAGCCATTAAAGGGTTTATAGACTCAGAGACAGCTATACAGCTTCGTTCTTTATGTGCTCATTATTTCTTAGCTTAGATGATGTAAAACATTTTATGGTAGCCCACTCTATTTGGATAATGTGTGAACTCTGGCTCAGGTACACTGCAGTAGGATGTCAAAGACTGTTATAAACAACATATCTATGTTAATGTCACTTTAACATGTTAATGTCGCATAGCCTTGCCATACCTCCCTATGTTCCCTGCACATTGAGACTCTCAGTGGACTGGCGCAAACATCAAGCTGCACTGACAAAATCGGATGTGGGCCAAAGAGCCACAGATTGCCTGTTTCGACAAAGAAGTGTACAAAACATGTGACTGTCACAAATGAACCCAAGAGGAGATCTGTGGTTTCATCAGCTGCTAACCCATCCCTTACTTGCCAGAATCCTGCTGGTAGAAGGTGCTATAGGCGAGATAAAATCATGTGAAAAACACAAATCTTTTTACCAGTGAAAAGGAAAGGCAAATAAATGTTTTTTTTAATGTACAATAAAGGGAAGATATCCTAGTGAGAAGAATTCAAAAATGTCTGTGATAAATATTTTTGTAGTATATCCACGCACGAATGAGATAAATTGTGTGACGGAGGAATATGTGTGAAAACTGTTGCCATAGAAGGTCACACGGGATGAGGATGTAAATCAGTGATAGAGAGAGAGAGAGGATGTCTGTACACTTGAGACGAGACAGTGAACAAAGAGGCACCTTGGCTTTATGTCTGCACAGCATTCAGTGCGGTCAGACACACCGCTGATGTATCAGAAGACGGTCTGAAGGAGTGAAATGTTGGTTTCTGTTGCACATCTAGTAGCCTGGCAGTTACCCTGACATCTCTGGTGGATTATGTAATAGACAAAAAGTTATTTAAATGAATTCTGGCATGCAGGATAGTCATTCTAAAATTCCCCGTTGAACAAGCACATATTTACATTTTCTTTGTAATAACCAGATTCCAAACAATTTTATGAATCCATAATAGTTTATGGGGTTCTCTTTTACATCAACATGGCTAATTGTAATGGTATAGAAAGCAGTTTTTAATGATATAAACATTGCTGCTGCAATATGAATTTCTGGACACTGCTTACAAGAGAACATTTCTTTTTACGTTTACAGTTAATGACTAAGATGTAGCTTATTATTGCTGACCATTGTGTAAGATTTACATATGTGTTATAACAATTACAATTAGGTCATTCAGCAGACTTTTTTTTATCCAAAGAGACTTACAGTAGAGTAAACTTACAAATGTTTAAGGAGCTGGTAGTTAAGCAGATTGCCTAAATCAGTTACAGACTGCTGCTTTCTTACTTACATTATTGTTAATTTTAAGAAGCCATTTTCACTCAACTAACGTGTTACCTGTTTTGGTTGTTATATTCACTATTTTTCTTGATCTTGTTACATTTTTTGTAAAATATTAAACAGCAACATTTGTGATGTCTCAGCTTCTATTTTACAATAAATACCACAGCACCAACTATGATGCTGACTAACATTTGTGCCTTTAGGAGAGGAGTGTGAACATCTTTTCATCAGTTAGTTACAACACTGTGGAAGTGTGTATTTTAACAGATATTCAGGTTAATATTAAATTTTTACATGGTTGGGTTGTCTTATGATGTCAAAAACAAGAGATACAGTAAAATGACACACTTGTTAATGTTTGATTTCTTGAAGCAAACGTTTCTGTAAATGGAATACCGGTATACTTCTTTCAGAGCTGATTAACAAATATACTGGAATTGTATTGAGCTTGAGAAATGTTCAGCATTCACTTTTCTACCATTTCATTTGACCAAATGTGATCTAGAAGAAATATATTGGACAAGAAGTGCTTCTGTGATAAGTATTAAACTATCTGTACATTATAAAAATATTTATTTTGTCAATGTTATCACTGTATCTGTTTTATATGTATCATGTCAAACATGTAAAGTACTGTTTATTGCCTCTTGATGTACAAACTTTAATTTCCTGTAGTGCACTGTTGTATCTTACTTTCACTCTAAACTAAGGTATTACTTTGGGATTAAAACAAGTAATGTTGGTATTTTCTGCCTAATTTAGGTATTTTCCAAGTTTTCAGTGGTATTTTGTTGTTTTAGAGGCCTATAGAGTGCTGTAAGCATAATACAGGCAGCATACAGTATTTGATGTATTTTCTCAAATGTGACCAAATAAATAAATAAAAATGCACATTAAAACATTATTTCAGTGTTTAAATTTCCATAAAATGGCTATTTTAACCCTTGTGATGTCCTTTACCCTCCTGCTGTCCTAGGGGTCAAAATGACCTGGTGCCAGTAGCGGGTGCCAACCACAGCACGGTCATATGACATTCTGCGGTTGACTCCCTTTGCTGGTAGTTTGCTGAAATGCCTTAGGTCAGCTGGAGGGTTAAATATCGCATCGTGCCACCAGAGGGCGGCATCTGATTGTATATGATTTTGTGTGTTTTAGAATTGTCTATGCTGTGTGTATTTATTTATTTATCTATTTTTTTATTTTATTTTGTGCCTTTTAACACTCCTGTTGTGATCAGGTTTCAAACTGACCTTGTTGTAGCAGCAGTGCACATCATATGTCTGTGTAAGCAATAGAATTAGGTTTATTACCTTCTATCTGCCACAAAGAGGTAGTGATTTGGGTTATTCTGACCCGAAGGACATCATGAGGGATAATATGTTTCAAGCTGATTTCTGAATTTCTCCGTCAGTGTAGAGTCAGAATACTCTTATCTGTCTATCTATCCAGTATATATCTATCTATGTATCTATCTCTTTCATGTCTAATTAGAATAAATACGTGTTTAATTATATCAGATTTTCATTTGATTCTAAGAAAATTAAAATAGACAATAGTCAATGAAAACAATGCAGTAATTTCCCAGATGCCTAATAAAAGGGTGATTCTCTATTAGTAAGTATATCCTTGTGTAACATCATAGTCTATGTATAAATAAGTCAAGGGCTTTTAGTAAACAGCTATAACTCAAATAGAAACTGTTTAGAGCTGCGGTATGTAGACCTGGCCAGAGTGAACATAATCTATTATTTACTACCTCACAGCTTTTGGCTCTAACGCAACGCTGTTTAATAGCTACTGCTCTGCTCTCCAATATGCACGTGTGACGTCTGGACACGAAACAGACTGCGGTCGCCATTGTTCGCGCAAGTGATCTTAGAGTTTGTGCGGGGAGATAAATAGCCAGGGTTTGTGAAAGTGACATAGTGGGTCTGTATCCCTTGTGTACACACACTTTCCACTCAGACCTTTCTGTGAACCGGGCCGCCTTCTTTCAGCCGGTTTGTGTTTGGAAGAATGTTTAGGCTGTGTTGGAATACCTATAGCCTAGTAGGCAGTTCGATGACAAAGTGCAAGGCCTTTATATGTGCAGTATATAAAGGGTTTTATAGGATTTTACTCCAGTTTGTTTCCCTTAGCTGAAGTCTGAACGTACAATACCCTAAGTCTTGACATAAGGTAAATGATAAATTAAAGCAAACATACTGGTGATGGTGATGTTGCTGGGAAATGTAGAATATTCTGGTGGGAAAAAAAACAATTGACTGACAGCTCATTTGTTAGATGGTCAGACTTAGACAAACTTGTAAGTGGCTGAGTGCTGCTGCCCTCCAGAGGACATAAAGAGCTATAACAGCTCATAAATTATAGAGTATGCATATCTAACAATGTTATCACAAAGGAAATATAACGTAGACACAGTAGTATTTGATCAAATGTGTCCAAATATATAAATATTATTTAAACACTGACACTAAAGTCTCTTTTTGGTAACACTTTAATGTGTGCAGTCATTGAAAATGAGAATGCATCATTAACTCAAAATTAGTAAATAAAACTAAAATGAGTAACTATACAATAGTAATAAGGTATATTACTGAGTAGATCAGCGCATGCCCCTTCTGAGTGCTAGTGGCTCATACTAATCTCTACTCATATGCTGGAATCTCTATCCCTCCCTGTACAGCCATGTGCATAGTGTGCTATTTTACAAACATAGTTAGATATGGAGGACATTGGGGAAGATGGAAGTGCTAGAAAACAATTGACAAGTAAACCTTTAACATGTAACCCTCTTCAGTTTCAACACTGGCCACCTTTCAACTTTATGCAAACTCCTGCACATCTATCTCATTTGCTTTATCTTTTCACTTTCCTCAGACATGTATTTTTCTATGATTTACATTAAGTTAAATAAAATATGTATTCATTATGTATACAGAACACATTAATTTAAGATTAACAAAGATATGTTATACACACACACAAACACACGCACACACACACACACACACACACACACACTCATTTCCAGGTGTGTTGCATGAACACATGAACTGTAAAGCAGACAAAGTATGGCTTCCATGTTTGCAAAAGTGCATTTATTTAATGAATGGATTTGGCACTGCAATTATTTTGTTCACACATTTGTCATACAACAATAATGTTCTTATATAGTGACCCATTTTTGGTCAAATTTACTGTCCAGCAGAAACTGAAAATGTTAGGTTTTAACAACTATTTTCGCTGTTGTGAACATTTGGGATTCCATGAGTTCATAAAATATTGTATATAAAAAGGAATCCTCTTATACGTATACTCATATGTATACTTTTTAATGCTTGTTTTAAAGAAATTAATAAATATTGTTGATTGATAAAAAAGTCCTGATTTCTTTTAAAAATCTGAAATGAAAGAATTCACTAATTTCATTTCAATAGAATATACTGTATTTAAGGGTCATCAGGATTTTTGGCAAGAAAATATTTTGACATACATGTATTATACATATAATTTCATTAGCCAAAAGTATTAGAAAATGTTGAAACTGGTCAAACATTTTACATGAGGGTAAAAAAGACATGCAAATAGACAATATCAGGATGAGATAAAACAAAGAAGCTCTGGCATCAAATGAGTTGTTTATCAGCATACTAGTACAGGAAGGTTTTAACTGCTCAAAGCGTTGTCATAATAATGAAAGCATTTCAAACATGCAAGCCTTAAATGCTTAAAAACATTAAAATCAATAGTACTCTTACAAAATGTTTCAGGGGTGAATCTCAAAAGACTGAAATAGCCCATTTCAAGTTCAAGGTTAACCACCGCATAATAGCATAGCAAACAACTTAAATGAAAACTGTTGTTCTTCCTGTTATTTTTGCCTTTCTTTTCTTTGGTTGTCACGACATGTCCTAATATTGCCCCAACTGTGTTGTCTCAAGTGCTGTAGCAGGTGGGTTACAGGACCTCTTAATCTGAAGCTGTCACATTTGATCCACAATACTTATGTTGGCAGAGGTACAGTACCTTTTACATGTTATATTCTTGACTGACATGTGTTAATCATTTGCACAAAATAAATGCCTCTGTAAAGTAGTCTTTAGTTACATCAGTTCCAAACATGCATGCTAAGGCTTTTTTTCGAGGTAATTTGAGGGAACCCATCCTTTCCTAGGTCTGCCATTGTCCAGAACCTTGCAGTACCACCAGCCATTGGGGTTCCTATCTAGAACCTCCAGACTGGTTCCCTCAGGAAACCCCATGGTCTCCTCATCACCATGGTAATCCGCTATGGAGATGTATACCTCTCTGAGGTTGTTGTGAATGATGTATGGCTTGGGCTTCACTGTGGATACAGGCAGGGCGTTCTTCGGAGTGATGTGGCCAAGAGACTCAGAGCTGCTAGTACTGGCTTTGTTCCTGCTGGGCAACGCTGCGTTAGCTGCCAGGCAGCGTGACACAGTTCCGAAGGAGGCGTTGCGTCGCACAGTGGGGCTGGAGCGCGGGTGGTCGGTGGAGTTGAGCGACTCGTTCCTCCGGAGAGAGCTGATGGGGCTGGAGCCGCCCGTGACCGCACCCGATATGAAGACGGACTGCGGCCTGACCACCTGCTGCTGCTTCGCGCCGTTCTGCTTCAGCGAGCCGTTGACCAGGCCCGTGGGCTTCGGCAGCCCGCCCGGCGGCTTAGAGGGCAGAGGAGGAGTGATCCTCTTCAGATGCTGGTTGATGTTGTTCAAAGCCTGGACCCTCTGCTCGTTCTTCTCCAAGCTGTTGGACTTACTGAGGCAGCCTGGCTTGCTGGGGGTGCCGTCGGACTCGGACCCTGCCATATCGTCCTGCTGCCTGACGGGCTCCAGGTAGTACGTCGGAGCCCAGCCTTCGGTGTCGCCCCAGCGGACGTACCACCAGCCGCTCTCCTGCTTCTCCAGCACCTCCACCTCCACCCTGGCGGGGAAGCTCAGCTCAGAGTCTTGCACCTTCTCGTAGGGATCTGTGGTACGATAAATGTTGCCCCCGTCCAGGTCTGAGTCCCCCCGGCTGCCTTTGGAAGAGCTGGACGAAAGGTCGGAAGTGCTCTGAGAAGAGAAGGAGTCCTCAGAAGAGATGACGGATGCCGTCTCGGAGTCCTCACCTTTGGAGGCTTTGATGCCGTTCTTGAGCTGTCCTGTGGGCCGTAGCTGCCTTCTCAGCGTGCTGATGTCCATCTTCTCCGAACTGGAGGCCTTGGCCAGCTGAGGTTTGGGCCTCACCACCGGCTTTGGCTTGGAGGGGGACTTGACAGAGGAGACCGCCTTGCTGTCCTCTAGATCTTTCTTTGGTCTGGGTGGCTGGGGAACGTCAGGGGTGGACTCAGGCGATGCGTATTTGGGACTAGAGGCCTCTTCAGATCTGGATGAAAGTAGACTCCCATTCAAGTCAAGCTTAAGCTTGTTCCCTGCAGGTCTCCGCGCTCCTAATGTCGGTTTTGAAATTGCATTCCTGTTACTTTCTGACAGGACATTTGTTTTGGAGGAATTGGATTCCCTGCTGAACTGTCTCTCTGGGGTCCCTCTGAATGGCCTGAAGCCATCGTTCTCATAGATACACTCTTCCTCTCCTTCTGCCTCCCCCTCTGCTTCATTGCCATCTTCAAAAGACTCTCCCATCTTGAAGGAGGCACTGTGAAGCGATGAAGCCGGGGAGGGCTTAGAAGACAGGTGGGAGCCTCTCTCGGAAGTGGCGTCTTCATTTTTTCGATCCACCAATGAACTATCTCCCCTCAGAAACTCAAACTCAGACTCCAGGTCCAGATCGCCAATAGCAGGAACATCATACTCCGGCTCCTCATACACTGGCCTCCCGGAAGACACTGGGGATTCTGGGTAATCAGATCCAGGACTGCTGGGAGGTGCAGTCTCCACAGAGTCTTGTTTCTTAACAGGTGGAGCTGGAGGAGGCACTTTAGGGCGAGTTAGAGTGCTCGTTCTGCGATTCAGGTTGGGCTTTTTCCGCTTGTCAATGTAGGAACAGGGAGCCCAGCCCTCCTTTTCTCCAATCTGGACATACCACCACCCTCCAGAGTTTTTTTCAATGACCTAAAACACAGGTCCAGAAGAGAATACTTGATTGCCAGTAGTGTTGAGAAGATTCGGAATATGGCTTACACACAAGAAGTACTCACCTCGGCTTTTTGTCCTCCGTTGAAGCTGATACCATCTGATATGCAAGACTGAAACTCTGCAATGGTGTAATATTCTGCTTCAACTGTAGGGGGCTCTGGTGGTGAAGGCAACTGAAATCCCTGGAGGAGTCACAGTTTTAGCATGTGCTATATTGTGAAACATAAATATTTCAGGGAAGATGGAAGACTTACCAGAGTTGCATCTCTGCGAGGAGGTGGTTTCTGCCTTAGAACTGGAGATCCTGAGAGACAATAGAGGTACAATATGCTATAAGAAGAATGCTATAAGCATGCAACGGTATTCAAACTGATACATTCAAAGATTAAACAAAATGTTTGGATTTAAATAGCATAAGATTTACCAATCTCTACTCTGTGGGGGGCAATGCGGGCTACAGCTGGTGAAGCAGGCTCTGCCTTGCTCTTTCCTTCCTGTGGGGAATTACTAGGATCTGGGCATGGCATTGGCAAGCTAATCTCTCTCCTGGCCACCTGGGGGCTCTCTTCCGGAAGTCCTTCAGCCTGTACATCCTTCTCACTGAGGGTTTTCTTGTTCCGCAGGTTGCTGATCTCCATGATGTTCCCAATAATCTCAACTGGGCCAGTTACTGTTTTCTTACGGGGATTGAAGTCATCTTTCACTTTCTTCAAGTAAGAGGCTGGGGCCCAGCCCTCCTTATCCTGGTACCTGGTGTGCGGGTGGCATATTTGCAAGAGAAATAAATGAGTGAATGTTGGATCTGAAAAATAAAAAAACGTATCAGGAAACGATATTTGAACACGTCGTGTCCTCCGTAAATTCTGGGAGACACTGACCTGATAAACCACCAGCCTTCCAGGTTCTTCTGAATCACCTCCACAATCACTCCTTTTTCAAAAGCAATTTCATCCTTCCCCTGGCTTGAGTAGGGCTGCACTGTCACATATTTTTCTTCTGTCAAGGCAAAAACAAAAGAGTTAGGTTATTTTCTATTTTATTTTAAATGTATTAAATGTATTTAAACTCTCCTTGATTGGTGTCCAGGATAACCTACAGTATGTGGCTGAAACAAAAGCCAAAGCCAAAGAAAACATAGTTTGCTTCTCCCCCCTACAGCTTTAATTGGCTCACACCATTCTCTACTCCTCCTTCTACAGAGACCCACACATTTGTGAACATCAGCAGTGAGCTATCAGTGGGGCTAAAATCGAGGCCTGTACCATTTTACTAAATAGTAAATGATCTATGATAATTCAGTGGAAATGTTCTAGTAGCTATAATTCCTTCTGACATTATTCTTATTAAATCCAGTACAAGTATTTTATATTGGCCAACATGAGAAACACAGCAACTATGATCTCTTAACTCAGTGCATGATAGAGGCCACATGTTGATTTGCGACTTCCCAAAAGGCCAAGGGGCACATCAGGCGACAGAACTTCCTGTCGTTACAGAGCTCTCATCTCCCCATAAAGACAGACAGCAGGGGAAAGGAGGTCTGCTCCAGAAGAGGAAGAGGTTGAAAAAAAAAGAAAGCAGCACCCAACTCCACCCATAGTTGGAACACAGGAATCAACATTATGGTCTAAAAAGTTTCCATTTCTTTTTCATCTACAGTACCCTTTTACATGTTTATAAATAAGTGGTTGCGGGATAGGAACTTCTACTTGCAAAAAAAATCAGTTTAATGTACAGTAGGTGGGCAAAGGACATTTCCTGTAGAGCCTCCCTTTTTGCCTGACTAATGGAGCTTCCGGCCTCTCTGTTTCAGAACTAGTGGACCTTTTCTCAATCAGCTACACCCTGACCATGTGGTTCTCCTAAACTTCTTTTAACCAATACAAAATAAAATACAAAACAGCAGCCCCTCTCAAAACGGATATTATGCTAACCACAACACGCAATCCCCTGAATTATTTTTATAAACTGTTTTTGTGGAGTCAGCAAAATCTTTGCCTCTTTCTGTTTTTTATATACGTAGCAGGATTCTGTTCCTAGGATGGAAAAATGTCTCTCTCCACCCCAGAGAGCGGTGCTGAGTTGTGTGTAAACCTTGGCCAAGCGCAAACCTTGGACTGAACTCAAACAGCCTGTCCTCTTACTCCACTGTCAGCCATCCAACTGCATCTCCTGTCTAAAATACCCCTTGGTTAGAGAAACATACTGTAAGGGAGCACAAATAACTTTCTTTCCATCTTTCGCTAACCAAATAACTTCAAACTCTTAATTGCCTATCAGGAGCCCCAATTGCCGTCAACACCACAACTGAATAAATGTCAGCAGTTCCCACCAGACTCTTCTTAGAAAATTACTTGCATGTATCTTTAATTTGCTCATTATAAAGCAAATAAAGTTGCAAAATACAACATGTATTCCAACGTCTATTAACGTCTCAACCACTTTAGATGTGTGGCTAGTTTTCCTTTCTGCAATTCAAAGCAGTATCATAACTGGCACATTGTGCATAATTAGAATATAGCGTTACAGAGATGCAATATTGTATAATAATATAATAGGAGTTTAATTTACTTGGATGGCACATAATGTCAGCAATTTCGCCTTTTCTTTCAAAGGCTCATTTTAGATTTGTGTCTGTCTGTGGTTACTTGTTGTGGGTAGAGGCCCATGATAATGGATGAGAATTATAGACAACACAGGGATGCAAGACGGGAAACATTGCCATTTGGACAGAGCAGGCAACCGCTATAGGATAGAAAAGAAGACACTGAAATGTATATGAGGAGGAGACAGAAGAACAGAAGATAGCCTGGGTATGACATGTCTGTCTCTGGTCACCTCGGCTCTGCTGCCTGCTGATGACACCCCCCAAGGTCCATCGTCGGTCCAGCCTCTTGAGATGGGCCTTACGTCGCTTAGTAACTGACGGGCGCATATGGTGACCAGATGAAAATAAACACACACACACACACACACACATACACATACACACATACACACAAACAAACATGGTAGACATAAAGAGCGAGCACAAACATCACAAGGATTTAATAAAAAGAGAGCCATTATTAGTTACACAGAAGACATGGAGGAACACAGGACTACAATGCATACACATGGCAGATGTGAGGATGAATGGAATGATGGCTGAGTGAATGTTACAGGGGAAGTGTTAAATCGATTCTTCCTTGCTACGGCTTGTAATTAGCTCACCGTTAGCACGGTTGTCCCATCTTGACCTGCCAGAGCATCTGGGACACACACTGCTGTCCTTGGCATGTCATCCAATTATTTGAGAAGCTGTGCTTTTTTCCAGGGCAGCCTTGTGTGCCAGCAGGTCTTTAATTGGTCATGTGTTTTGCTAATTAAAATGTAGAATCTTATATGCAAATATATAAATGATGATGCTTGCACAATTGGTACACTTAAAAAATGGGCTTTTAATCACTAAATGCTATGTCAGCATCCAGTGACAGTTTAAAGTTTGAATATACGAAACTTGTCAAACTGTCACTGCACTTTCATTATAATGACACTTCACCAAAAAGAGATACACAACTCAGACTTTCTGAGCTTTCAACATGTCGTGGTCTTCACATAAAAGAGAGAGAGTGAGTGAGTGAGAGTGAGAGAGAGAGAGAGAGAGAGGGGTGAGAGAGAGGAAGGAAGAGAGCGAGAGACAGAGAGAGAGAAATAGCGAGAGGGCACATACAACAGAACCTATTAGAGTGATAAAAGAATTGATTTATGGCTTTCAAGACATCTCCCTCACAAACCAGACACGTAAATACTAATTACACTGACATGTTATCCCAACAAAACACTCTGGGAGGCAACACCTGCTGCTATCTACATCTCGGTAGACAGCAGCGCTGTCAATGTGTTTACATGTACTGTACTAGTTATGTGGCATGTTTGCATGTGAGCATTTCACTGCCTGTGCTGTATGTGTGTGGTAAAATATTTGTCATCGGTATGTGTGTTCAAATATTCAGGGGATAATACATTTGGGTAAGTTGCGTTTGGGAGGCAAATTGCTATGTCGTCAAACTGTACTGTAGGACAATTTAGCTAAATGTATCTCTGCTCCCTTCTTAATTCATAAGATATACAATACCAAGGGGATCCTATTGTTACAGAACACACACTGTTCAGTGAATGTTGTTTTCCAAAACCTCGTTTGAAAGTATAAGATACAACTTAATGATTTCCATGCCTTCAATTTGTTTGTTTCCTCTAACACAAATGCAGTTTATGCATACGTCAGTTAGTGACGGTAAGCTGATGAATATTAGCTCTGATAATACTGATGTTTACATGAGTTTGCGATATTAATGCAGTTATGTTGTGTGGTTGATAATGTATCTTTTGGCTTGAAGAACAGCTAATCAGGGTTTCATTGAGCAAAACCCATATATGGCTTCATATGTCAGCATATTTCTCTGGAAAGCTTCCTTAGTTATGTTTGCTATCAGAGGTTTGGCTCCTGCTTTGCTCACCAACACTGAGTCTCTCTGGCAGAGCACAGAACTTTCATTCAGCATTTACTAACTGTAATTCACACCAATCCACTATAAAAAAGAATTGATGCAAGTAATAATTAATCTTTGATCATAATTGATCTGGTAACTTGCTGTAAGTACAGATTTTAATAAGGTGACACCATACAAAATATTGTATAAACATTGATGGAAACATAGTAATATTTCACCATAGTTCACTACAGTGGATTTAAAACAGTTTCAAACACTGGTCCCCAAAGATATGTGATTTTATGACACGCTGGCATCATCCCCTCACAACTGATGTTGCAATGCACTTCTACTAAACAACCTTGCTGTACAGCACGTCACTCAATTTTCCTTAGCAAACAGTGTGGCCTAGTGTCTCCTGGCTCTCTCTCTCTGGATATTTACTCAGGGTTGAATCTGTAGTCTGTTTAAGGGCGCTTATGATGGCAGTCACACAAAAAAAATAAAAAAATAAACAAAGAGTTGCAAACGCCAGCAAAGAAACTAGCATTAGCTTGAGCCAACAGTGGGTGTATGCTTTCTTTGACTGCATTTTGATTGAGGACTGAGAATTTTTCAAGAGGTGTGTGGTGGTGGTAACGTTTTACCTTCCCCAGATTTTGAGGCCCCCAGTTCCAGGTCATCTCGTGTGCCACTGTGGGTGTTTAGATAGGTGGCAGGGACCCAGCCCTGCTCCTCTGCTGTACTGACAAACCACCAACCTAATGGGTACGCAGAGAGAACAGGCATAAGTGCAGTACACATACTAGACTGACAATCCTGCTAGACATACGGATCAGTTAGTAAAACAAAATTAAGCTATTGTTGTTGCAATGTTTCACTGAAGTTATACCATACCTTGTGTGTGTATATGTAAATGTAAATGTAGATACATGTATATACAGTAAATCAACATATTTCATTTGGGTATATTAGATAAGCCTGTAACCTTTGCAGGGAAGGCAAAACAATGCAAAACTGTGTTTTTCCAAAGTATGATACTCCTACAGTGTCTGGCTGTAGCTTGACTCATGATCTCCTTAGTCATTCCCTCCATCAGCATCAATCATCATTTCAATGGCCTGGACATTATTGATGAAACCAGCCAAAAACCCCATTAGCATTGTCTTAGCTAATCTTAATCACTTTTTTAAAGTAGGATAGATTTGACAAGTGCATGATAAATGTCTGGGTTACGATGGAAATGCACATCAATGTTTCATTACTGATAATTTAGTAAGAAGACCCAGGTAGACTAAAATATACATCACTTAATCTGACACAGAACACCGTCATTTTAAAGTGCCACATAGGCAATGTGGCTCAGTCACCGGCGAGACAGTGCCTATACTCTGCAGCAGACTGGAGTGACAAAGGCCTCAGGAAAACAGCCCACTATGTGGTATGCCACATACACACTATTTGTTGTGGTAACGGGAATGCAGTATGGCTGACGGCTCTCTTAACAACCTATAAAGAGCATATGAGTGTTCCATCACAGCTCAGATGGTCGCAGCTGGTCCTTGACTCCAGAGTCCACTTTTCAAAAGGAAAGTGTAGCCTTATTCTGAGATTCTTCTCTTTTCATAAATGGTGCACTGAAAAAAATATATACTTCAGAGATAATACAGTACTACAAGCCTACAAGATTATACACAAGCGCTACAAAGCTAACAGAAAAGTAGTAATCTGTTGTAATCTGCTAATCTGCACAGCATGTACTGTATAACATGTATTCATTGTGATTGAAGAGGTGTACAATAGACTGAGGGTTTGATGCCATTTTAAAACAGCAGCAGCATGGTAAATAGCAAGGTGATAAGATTGGTACTTGACTACAAAACTTTACTATTCCTGTGCAGCCGTGTTACAACAAAACAAAATAGCATTCAATATCTCAAAATGAAAAGATGAGAGGACTAGCACAACCAAACGGTTTTGCATTTGATATGCTAGAGTAATTAGCTTACATTAAGTTAGTGCAGGACAAGAAATGAGAATGACTTTATTGTTTGAATCTGGCTCTAAGTACGTTTGGAAAAAGCTTATAATAATGTGTGTATAATGTGTAATAATGTGTCATGGAATGTGTCCAGTTTTTACACCAAAGCTGGGCTAGGAAAAACCAAACAACATTTAAAAAATACTAATTATATGTTGAAGTTGGAAGTTTGTGCCTATAACCCTTTCCCTTGAATTTAGCATTTGGGCAAAATTCTGATAGTCAGAATCAGCAGATAGTCAAAGTGACAGGGGAGGTACAGTATGCATTTGATGTCTACGCATCTACAGTACATGTCTACACATTTATCTCTGTAACAACCAGTGTTTATGTTTTCTGAGATAATCTAAAACACAGTCTTCTAAAATGCCCTTCTTCCTGCCTTGCAATCTGTATTTGGAATGGAAAACAAGCAGCTTTTGCCACTGTAGAGTACAGAATGTGTATTGTGACCATTAAATACACAGTAGAACTGTTGCCACTTGGCTAATAATATTCAATACGACAATTACAGATTTTTAGGCAGAATCCTGAATATATAAAACAGCGTTTTTGAGCTTTTAGGGCATAATTTAGATTCTAAATGTCCATTTTTGTGCCAGTAGTTGAGTAAGACAATAGTCCAACCCACAAACCTCTGGTGGGGAACTAGTCTAACATCATCACACCATAGGATTGTGACCACAAACATCAACCTCAAATGTCACAGCATCAGATGGGGAGAAACCAAATGGCTTGTCCTGACATCATTGTTTTGCTTTACGAGACCATGAAAAACTGCATGATACCGGCAGAACAGAGGGTAAGTTGGAACTATAGTTTATGCCTGGCATGCCCTGCTGTGAGTTACAAGCATAGGACTCACGGGAGTTAAATGCCATTCTAGATGATTATATTAATGAGGTTTTAACATTTAAAAAGTGCCACGTCAGCCCAATTTACACAGTATGAACTCAATAAAAAACATGAATTCTGATGTGAAGAGGAAATGTTTGGCCAAGCATTTTATAAGATAAAGTTGTTCATATTAGAATAGTTCTATTTGCCCCAATATTGTTTTAATCTCTGGAGGGGTCAAAGACAGAAAGACAAAGAGAGTGAAAGCGAGAGGGGGTGGGGCATAGAAAAGACAATGAGAAAAAGAGAGAGCAAAGCTGCATTTGTCTCATATAACTACCATCTGGAAACTCTATCAAGACTCATGCCTCGTTTTTACTGTAATCAACAACAGATTCACAGCTACAGCAAAAAATGGACTTCTGCCAGTAAGAATTTTATTCCATGGTCAATGGATTTAAAACTATACATTATGTATCTATATGAACCATGTCTGGTACAACATCGACAAATAAAGTGTACATTTACAATGACTAAAATTCATCCTAATGTTAGATTTTCCCCTATAATCCATCGTTATTATACTGTACTACTTGCACAAGAAGGTTTTCTAAAGATTTCATAGAAAGATTAGTACCATACAGTCAGCAACATTAGCGGTCTGTTTTGG
Source organism: Aphredoderus sayanus (assembly GCA_027564795.1). Lineage (NCBI taxonomy): Eukaryota > Metazoa > Chordata > Actinopteri > Percopsiformes > Aphredoderidae > Aphredoderus > Aphredoderus sayanus. Next base: position 6,778 of record JAODUG010014877.1, on the reverse strand, counting down.
TTTTTGCTTTATTCATTCCCCCATAGGGCCAAAACTGATGAGGAATGCAGTGGCTCAGCAGTCCTGACGACATCTGACACCACTGTCGAGTAAAGCAGGAGAAAAACTCATTCACGTCTAGCTTCTGTATTTATAACAGTGTATTCAGTATCAAAGCACAGAGGGAATGTATCCAGTTCAATACACACACTTCCAGTTTTCCTAAAACACTGGGTTTCACTTACCTGGGTGGCTCCACTATGAAGTGGGGGCACACAACGGCACAGAATGACTTTCAAGAGCTAATGTTGACCTAAGCAACTGCCCTCTCTCCCTCCCAGCCTCTGAAAGGATCCCCTCATGGTCCTAACCTAAGTTGTGCCCCCACAGTGTTGCCACAGCCTGGGCTCTCTCTGAGCCTCACTGAATTTGGGACACAGACATCCTTGAGTGCCTGACAGGCCTCCCCTTTACAGTAGCTTAATGGACGAAGTAAAAGAGAGAGGCACCTTGGGTATCCACTTGCCTGGTCTACAGGCCAGTCACTGAACACTGTAGGTAAAATTGTGTATTTATGTCACAGTGTCTCATAGAGGATACAAGAGGATACAACACCGCTATACGATGCTAACATAGCCTAAACTAAGTTATCAGTACTGAGAAACGTTAGGCTAAACTGTAAAGACAAGATCGTTGTCACAATAAGTGTCCTTAAATTGCACACTTCCTCTCCCGCATGCAGCAGGGTGGGGTGGACATACAGTACAGTACATGGGTGGTACCGAGGTGGGGCCTGGGGGTCTGAAAGATCCGAGCTACCCCCTCAAACACAGACAGACATTCCTGGAGTTCATTTGGCAAATTACAATTTGGAGAGGCCGATCGAGACATGGACTGGGGCCAAGATAAACTAAGACCATTCAGTAAAGTAATATTTCTGCACTGGACTGGGCATGGCTAGTCTAACACTGCCCTTGAGGTGTAGGCAGACAGGCCGCAAGCAGAACTATGATTCTAGGAAATGTGATTGCCAAGTTCTTTACCTCTCCCGTATACTAGTGCAAAACTTCATTCGGAGGCCAGAGATTAAAATTCAGACCACAACATGACCTGCAATGTACTAGGCACTACAATATACTGTACTGCGTAGTACCGGTAATGGATAGCATTTGTCCAATATACTGTAAGCTGAGGAGGCTTCCTGGAGGATCCATTAAGCTGTTGTAACGAACCAACATCTCTCCGAACCGCTAACTTTGGCAGGAAATTACTTTTTCCTTCTGACGTTTTCTCCACAATAGTTTTGTATCCTGTGCTTGAGTCTCTACTGCAATATCTAATATTCAAAATGAAAAATAGGAATTGTGATTCCTCTAATTTAATCTTATAAGTATTTTAGCAATGTTCTATCAAACAGCTTCATTGTGCTTATTTCACCATTACAGTATATTATATTTTTGACAATGGAACATATCTATTGAATTAACATCCAGACCATCAAGATTACAACATTTTCATTGGTGAGCACCTTTCTCCTGAACTAATACAGATATAACAAACAAATAAAAAAAGACTAAATATTCTAAATGATCCTACTGTGGCCTATGAAAAAATGCAGCAAGATGTAAAAACAGTATCAACAAACCAGCAATGGAAAACACTGCCTTGGCTTGGGGCAGCAAGCTGGAAAAGTAGAGAAAGCTGCACTTGCTTAAAGTCCTGACCTAGATTCACTGCCTGGTTAAAGGCATATATTATCAAATCCAAGGTAAGGGAAACTCCATTACTGCACCGGGCAGTAGGCGCAGTCACTCACTGCTTGGTACTGTGGGTTTACTGCAGGCTTACACCCCAGTGGAAAATGATCATAGCCTGTAATGACCGCCAAAACTAAAAATATCATATTGTAATTCTTAAAAGTAACACATTTGACACAGATTTGTTCATGACAATAATATGTGGTCCATATAGACAGGGTTTCCATTAATGGTATTCAAGATCCCGGCAAGGGAACTGGTCCTCTTTAAGAGTAAAGTATTTTTTACAGCATTTTAGGATAAACTCCAGCGGGCTATACAACTATATTGTTTTCTCATTACAAAAGGTGATCTATTTATGACTGCAGTGCAAGTTCACAAAGAGCATAGATCCTACAGTACATGGCAAACACTTCTCTGTAATTTACAAATCAACCTGTCAGAAAGCATACTGTAAAATGTACACACTTATCCTGCTAGGGAACAAATGCTTCAACTTAAACTATATGTGAAATCTCAGCACACACCTGGATTTGTTAGTATTGGCTGTGGGGTGGTTGAGTGATGTCACCAAGACAGATGGGGCAGCTTTAACTTACTGTACCTACAGGGGGCGAGATTTGACTTAAATGCTAGCTGTGCCATTGGAAGCGGGGCCTGTAGCATATTTGGAGGTAGATCGTATTTACTTACTCCTGTGAAAGTATCCATCAGTGAACAATAAATATGTCCAATGGCCTTAGGCTGTGTTTTAAGTGGCGTATACCAATCCTTTTTAAACTGCAGACTACTGTTTGGCTTCCTATAAACTGATGACAGATTTAGACATGCATACCAGACGTAAATTATCAACTGGGAATGATGTAAATGTATTCATCAGGGAATAGCAAAAGCATTTGACAGAGTTGGCTAATCGGGACCCATTGGGTTTCTCTGCATCAATCACAAGTGCAATACGTCGTTTGCTAAAACATTGAAAGGGCTCCTATTTGAACACCTATAGGGCCTCTTCAAGTTGATACATATTCTAGAGGAAAGGTCTCGTATAAGGCCACTGTTAAAAGGACTTCAAGGTGTTGGAATATCCGCCTCACAGTGGCTCCCCAGCGGGTTCAAATCCTACCGGACCAAGGAAGTAAAACAAACAGCCTGGGCACATGACACATCAAAGCAGCCCCACTCCGCTCACTCCTTCCTTCAGGCCACTGTGGCATGGGGTTTCACTCACGCCCAATGTGAAACCCTAGTCCAACATTTTCCCTGTTGCCCATTACCCCTTCTCTCTCCACCTCACCAAGGAACACGAGTCCCATTACTGTTATACTGTCTCAGCACGCCCCTGAAGCTGCACGCCAGGCCCAGTTACTGGGCCCATCCCTCTCTTGCCATTCTAGAGATGCATGGAACAAACACTCTTAAAGGTATAGTCAGTCATTATGGAGAAGGCTTGTTGATACTTCAACTCGATCAAAACAAAAACACCCCTCCCTTCAATGTCATATAGCTCCACCCCACACATGTTGGGATATTGTTGTGTGGTGCAGTCTGCACCACATTGTTTGTGTTCCCATTCCCAGAGCCAGGGCTGTGTAGAAACACCGGATTATTAGTATTTATTCAGCACGCACACAGAATGGGCAGCTAGCGGCCGTGAGTAGATTTTCGATTAATTTGACAAAATGTGTGTTAGCTTACAATCGCTGACTCTGCCCTCAAAGACTGAAGGGACATATGGTGTGAAAACATTGCTCAGAGACACAACACACACAGTAGATGAGGCTTGCTTTTGTGTAATCTGCAGTCTTGTGAACAGCATCATCCATTTTTCATTACGGTTTTCACAAACAATAGAAAAATGTTTTAGTCATCAATGCAACAACTCAGGATCTGTGATGCGTACGGTACGTCAGAATGCACTACAAAGCTTTTGACTGAGGGCACAGGACTGAGTGACTGTTCAAAGGTAGGAATCATTATGATGAAAGTATTGACATACTGCAAACAATTTAAACCATGGTCAAGTGGTCAGCTTTGTTGTCACACGATCATGTGAAGATCACAAACACCGCATTGCTATGATACAAGAGATGCACTCATGCTTTTGCACTGCAGCGACTCTTCTATTTAAAAAAAAATGATTATCCAATAAGTTGTTTTCATAGTATTCATGCTGTTTTGATATTAATATATATATATATATATATATATATATATATATGGTATGCTCTTTGTTTTGCTAGTTTTAAAATAGGCTTCTAGTTTAATGTATATCTATGTTACTGCTTTTTTGGGGTCATAGTTCAGAAAGTTTGGAACCTACAGCTTAAAAGGAAAACGCCAAACACCACAGCATGAAAACTGCAAAGCCACACGCACATGTACTCTTGTCAGTGTCATAGTGAGTCTCGGTACCGATGCAGCCTGAACTTGACTCACATCCTAGCAAAGCAGTCTTGGCCCTGTTTGCTCGTCTTTTCCAGAGGCTAAACAGCTGACTAAGGAGTCTCCGCAGCTGACATCTAACATGTCTTCCACTCTCTCCATTAAAGTACAGCGGGAATAATTAATATGAGTTTGGAAGACATTCCTCCAGTGGAAGGCAACATTCTGGCCGCTGGCCTAAACCAACAGTGTGTGTTTGTGTGCGTGTGCGTGCGTGTGTGTGTGTGTGTGTGTGTGTGTGTGTGATCACTAGAGCAATGACAGTTGCAGACTGTCTGAAAAGTGCAGCAAAGCCTTTCTGTAGTACAGGAACACGTTTTAACATGAAAAATAAAAATAATTATTATGTAAAAATATGTTTTTTGATTGTTTAATTATAGGCCCTTAATGTACTGTCTGTACATGTCACAGTGCAATATCAACCACAAGAGGGTGCTATTAAACTGAAAATTAGTATGACTAAGAAAAGGGAGGACTATTCTTGTTTGAGTAATGACATACATTATCACATTACATTTGGTAAATATAAAGCCATAATGCTTTCAATATAAAAATGTGACGAGGCCTTTGAATCAAGTTTCAGTAATAGGCCTACCTTCAGACTAGCCACACCTTCAAACCAAAATCTAACATAACAATAATAATACATTGTACCTTTATTTCATATTGACTTTCATACACAACAATACATTATTGTTCATAATATTCATTTCTAGATAAATCTATCATTTAGTGAACATTGGCATGTTTTGCTTTAGTTAATGTTTGAAAGGTGTGTAAGGACCGCCCATACAGTACACACGGTCTGTCTGACCTATCTACACAGCCTGCTAATCCCCATGTGTAGGTGGGACACAGAATCTGGGTTGGTAGTCTACAAATGTTTAATGCTGGCCAGAGATTAATGATTATGTACAGTACATCCTAAACACTCATTCTGACCTAGTTTAAATTTGACAGAGAAATGTTTTTCTAATGTCTGTTACTTAAACATGTTGGTTTGTGAAATGAAGTAGGCCTATTTAGATGTGACCTGAAGCGCTGTATCACATTCAACCAAAGCAATTATCAATAACAACGACACTTGTTGAAAGGGGAAAATACAAAGTGAGAGCACGTTACAGAATTATAATAAAGGTTTTCATGTCCATTCTCATGTGACCTCACACTTTATATTCTCCTTGTCCTGGAGTCTTTAAATCCCCAGTACCTGAAAACAACCCAGGCTGCTCAAGATAAATAGGTCTGACCATCTTTACTGAACTGAAAGCAGGCCATTTAGTGTGCTGGAAAATAAGTGGGTTAGAGAAGAAGTGTGTTATCTCACCCAAGGTTCATAATGTGCAGGGAGTTATGAGTAAGAACGAAGAGAAAACAACCCCATTTAAGTACAGTGAAAAGATAAGCTAATATAACATGCTAATTATGTAAATCATAACAAATATGTATAAATACATAGAATAGAGTAAAAAAGTATCATCTCTGTTCTTCTATCAGTTAAGATTTTAAGTTTTGTGTTAGTTGCTGCTGTCTTGGCTAGGACACTTTTGTAAATGAAATCTTTAATCTCAATAATTTTTTTCTGGTTAAATGAAGGTATAATAAGATGGCACTCAAGCATTAAAACGCTTATCATTTAGCAAACCAACAATGGGGTTTTGTCTTCTAACATAAAACTTAAAGTAAATTAGCTCAGGGGCAGACTAAGCACTATAGCATAACTCCTCGTGCTCTGAGAGAAAAAGGAGGAAAGGTTCACTTATGAGAGCGGAAACATGTCTAATTAAACTGAGAGATTAGTCGATTAGATCCTGCTTATGGCTACAAAGGTGTGTCTTAGAGGGGATGATGTCAAATCTCAGCAACCGGCAGAGCTAGTAGAAGTCACACGCCCAAAAATGTCAGATATGTCTGACTTAAATGCAAACATATTAGTCACTTCCTTCTTAAATGTAAAAATCAAAGCCTCTGTGAGAGGCTAAGGTAAGGAGTGAAACTGATAGACTGAAACTGGTGACACAGTAGCCTATGTCACCAGTTTCAAGTAAATTTACTTGCTGCACCACTGTTTGCTACTATATATTTTTGTTAGGTCTGACATTTATTATCAACCAAAGAGCTTTACAATTATCCTTGGATGCCTTGGCAGTGTCTAATCCGGCCAGTGCTAATACTATGTGGTACTATCTCCACTGGAAATTACTGTGATGTCATTTGAATGGGCAGCTTGGGTGGAGATTAAACCATTTGCTAATTTCTTAATTACAAAACATTGTCTGTTCTGCAGAAGGAAAAGACACATACGATACAGGGATAGCTAAGACGTTATCTGTAAGCAACCCCTCTGCTATCATTTCTGCATTTTCCCCAGCTCTGAACATTATTCATTAATTCTATTGACACGAATGGACAGCCGTGTCATCACCCCCCCCCCAAGTCAAGTCAAGTCAAGTATATTTATTTTTATAGCACATTTAAAAACAACCAATGGTGACCAAAGTGCTGTACAGAGCAAGGCAAGACAATACAATAAAATACAACATACAACAACAATTAAGACATAAAAGCAAACAAGCACGTGTCTCAAGACCTAGTTGAAT
>JAODUG010014867.1:0-23667 GCA_027564795.1 Aphredoderus sayanus | reverse complement strand
TATTATCACACACACACACACACACACACACACACACACACACACACACACACACACACTTTTCTGACCAATGGCTGAACCCCACATACTATCAAGAAATGTCCACTTTTCTCACACACACACCCACACACACAACTAAATCAGAAGCATCCAACACAACTTCCACACTATGCATCTTATTGCATACATACAATTAAGCTTCTCTTCACAGAATGACTGCATAATCTGAGTGCAGACACACACACACACACAATAATATCATGTCCACTCTCATGGACAACTAACCCATACAATGAAAGGGCAGGGTTTGCACTATTTCAGGGATTACCTCCACCTGTTGTGGGTGTGAATATCATCTTCCTCGCCCCCACAAGGACAATGTGTCCCCCCAGAGCACAGACAGACATTGTCCTCTACTTAGAAACTGGACAGTACAGGTACAGAAACTTTTTATAACCTCCCATTTTGAAAGAGACAGAGGCAGAAACAGAGATAAAGAGAGACTAATTATTGCCTATTAGAGCAGAGAAAAATGCTGAAAACATTCTAGATGGTTCTTGTATCCTTAATTAACTGAATATATACAAGTAAAAGGAGATTAACAAATACAAGTTGATTCTAATATAATGTCTGCATCAGTGTGTGTATCATAGTGTATTATTATTACTGTAAACATATTGCTGTGTTCATGAGTAGCTAGCACCAAACTAAACTAAGATTAAACAAATACATTTGAATGTGTTTGTGTCCCCCTGCAATTTGAGTAGGTTATTGTGTATGTGTGTGTGCGTGTGTATATGAGTGTGTATTCATGGCATTCCCTTTCAGACCATCAGTACCCTTCAGCCTGTTACGCAACCAAATTAACAGGCCGGATGGCCACATAACACAAGCATGTGAGAACGCACACACACACACACACACACACACACACATGCACACACACACACACACACACACACACTTGGGATTTGTCAAGTTAGAAGCATAAACTGCATTTCCACTATGCTTGCATGAGACTAAAGGCTCAAATATCATGCACACACACATTTGGACTCACTTACACACACAAAAACATGCATGCACATTCTTAGCTAGAACAGAAATGTCTTCAAACTGTTTTTCTAACCAAGATGTCAACAGTATCAAAAGACAGAACAACACCAATAACACAACATTTTAAGCTCAGTTAAATACACATACTGTAACATTCAAATATGTTTTTGTACTGTACCTACTGAACCTACATACTGAAATACACACTAGATGTATTTCACAATATTTTCCTTCCATGTTTAATGAAATCTGTCAAATAAAGCTCCCACTAACTGACTGTAACACAATAACCAGCCCTAATTAATCTGTTACTTCTGGGGTGGCCCAAACTACATAAACACTGGATGCCAGGTTTTACATTCATGCATTTTAAAGCTGCAAGTTATCTTAATTATATATTTAAGAGAATAGGTGAGCCATGCAAGGAGCCACCTGACTACGGGAGCAGTTAGGGTTAGGTGTCTTGCCCAAGGACACCTCGACACTTGGTGATGAGTTAGTGAGGTCGAACCAGCAACTTCTCAATCACAAATCTCAAATCGCCCTGCTCTACCCACTGTGCCAATGCCGCCCTGTCTAAGATATTATAGGCTAAAATATTGTTGTTTGGTGCAATCTACACCACCACCAAGTCCGCTGGAACATATTTGGTGAATTTGACCAAAACTGTATTAGCTTACAATCGCTGACTATACCTTTAACCCTTATGATGTCTTCTGGGCCAAAATGACCCAAATCACTAGCTCTTTGTGGCAGATAGAAGGCGCTAAACCTAATTCTACACCTTACACAGACATATGATGTGCACTGCTGGCACAACAAGGTTGTGTTTAAAACCCGAGGACAACAAGAGGGTTAAAAGGCACAAAAAAAACAACACAAATACATAAACGAATAATTAATAAAGAAATAAATACACACAGCAATGCCAATTAAAAAAACACCCACATTTTACACAATCAGATGGAGCTGCCAGGTGGCCAAATACGAGATTTTTAAGGACATCACGAAGGGTTAAGGTTATTTCAAATGAACATGCAGTACCCTGCACCCACCACATGGCAGAGCAGGTAGTGTAATTTCTGCACATAAATGACCAGTAGACAACACATTCTTGAGGCTGTAGACAGCATAGAATGAAAGGAGTTATCATTACATTAGCAATTTATTACCGGTAAGAATGGAATATATATTAGTAATTATTAGATACTAGTAACTAATGATTAAATAGTATCTAATGAATAGTTACATAAAACTGAAATATATGCTAGTAACTATTTGAATAACTACTATCATCTAATGAATAAGTATATTAGTAAATTAGCTATAATACTGTACAATTGGTAACTCTATTAGTAGAGTTTAAACATTTAATTGTAATGTACTGTATGTAATGTACATTACATGTAACGTAATTTATGTACTATTGAAATAGTTACTAATCACTTATAATTGTCTCTTTAAAATAGTTACTAGTCTTGAATAATACATGTCTAAACTGCTTGCCATAGTTTGTGTGTACTTTCTTTACTAATAAAATCATATCAGTCCGTTGTGACTGGGAACAAAACAGTTACAAACATTTATATTTGAACTGAGGTCAATGAGGCCAACAGGCCTTAAATAGCAAGATCCAACACAACATTAGATGATAATATATGTATTATTAGGGATTTAGTCAGCTGTAATGGGTCATTTTTGAAGGATACACTAACGTAATAAACATGAAAAAAAAAACGGAATGCATGGGATGTTGTCATTTAAGTGCAGTGCAGCACATAAGATCACTGTTGTTTTTTTAAAACTTTTGGCAATGCGCTCATGCCTCTGGCTCCACATCACCAATACACATGATGGGATTTCAGGATCTGTGCCTTCGTAGCGTGTTTAATCTGTGAGAGCCATCAGATCCAAACCAAGTATGCTGCCCTCATAAACACCACTGTCTGCCTCTCTAGTAGAGAAAACATTACATTTCAAAGACAGCAGAGCATCAAGCAGTGTGATGTTATCACTTGTCATGGTCTTTATCGGTTACTGCCTATATAGTAATTCCACTCTGTTTAACCCTTGTGATGTCCTCAGGGTCAGAATGACCCAAATCACTAGCTCTTTGTGGCAGACAGAAGGCGCTAAACCTAATTCTACAGCTTACACAGACATATGATGTGCACTGCTGGCACAGCAAGGTGTGTGTTTGAAATCCGAGGAAAACAGGAGGATTAAAAGGCACGAAAAACAACACAAATACATAAACAAATAATTAATAAAGAAATAAATACACACAGCAATGACAATAAAAAAAATAAAAAATACAATCATACACAATCAGATGGCGCCGCCTGGTGGTTCAAGACTATATTTTAAGGGCATCACAAGGGATAATGTTGTCAGAGTTGACTGGAATAACAAGTTGTTAACATGTGTAGCTGATGTCATTTCCTGTGTTTGGTCCAAATTGTGTTGTCATCGCCAACAAATGAACACAGCCAAACAGCACAAGTGTGAACGTAACCGTCACTGATGTTACCAGATGTGGACACCAACATCTGGCTGGACTGGAGGTTTAATCTGTGCTGCGTTTGCTGATGCAATGTTTTGTCGCAGCGGGAGGTCAGTAGTTCCACAGATGACATAATGGCACACTGGATTAAAGACAAAACGGTAGACAGTGACGTTTGTAATGGATGGGGATGAAGGCAGAGGCAGAGATAAGACGAAGAAGATGGTGGTGAAATGATGAAGGTGAATGATAAAGTTGTGACGTATGGCATTGAGAGAGAGATAATTAAGTACAGATGAGCAGAGAGAAGGCTGCATTGTTTATTCAGGAGTTGCAGATCCTCAATCACAGATTTACAGAGATACTCCGGGTCAAAATGACCCAAATCACTAGCTCTTTGTGGCAGATAGAAGGCGCTAAACTAACTCTAACTAACTCTACAGCTTACACACACATATGATGTGCACTGCTGGCACAACAGGGGGTGAGTTTGGAACCCGAGGACAACAGGAGGGTTGAAGGCATGAAAAAACAACACAAATACATAAATAAAGAATTTACACACACACACACACACACACACCTTTATCATCCTATCAGATCTGTGTGTGTGAGAGACAGAGAGAGGATGACAAAAGGGATATTCACAGAGAGGGGAAAAAATAAAAAGAGTCAAGTGGAAAAAGGGGTGGAGCCCGAAAACTTTATCGCTGTGCCGCTGCCAACCATGTTGCCATAGTGACCTGTCCCAGGTCTTGATTATCCCGTATTCATCTGCATGTGATCTGACAGGACAGCTATTGTTTCTGAGCTCGCTCTGGCTCTCTTTCGCTCTCATATTAGGGCAGATCAAAGAAAATCATATGGAGCCTGAAAGACCTCAGATCAGGAAGAGTTCAAGGTTCAACCCGCCTGTTGTCCTTTTATTATATCGTAGTATGCCACCAGATAGCGCCACCTGATTGTGTAGGATTTTGTGGTTCTCTTTATTGTAATTCCCGTTTGTATTTGTTTCTTTATTAATTATTTATTTCTGAATTTGTTTGTTTTTTGATGCCTTTTCCTGTTGTCCTCGGGTTTCAAACACACCTTGTTGTGCCAGCAGTGCACATCATATGTCTGTGTAAGCTGTAAAATTAGGTTTAGCGCCATCTATCTGCCACAAAGAGGAGGTGTGCTGGGTCAGTTTGACCCGGGGGACAACAGGAGGGTTAAAGTGATCACACACACACTATAGGTGTTTGTCCTGACACTTTCTTTAGCAGTACACCAATCTACAATGCATTATTATTCCATCAGCATCTATATTAGCTCCACTCTATCTCCTTATTTTGTAGTCGGTAAAAGAGAAGAGTTTGTTGCGCCATCTAGTGGACTTCAGAAAATAATCTATGTTACAATGAGAGACTTAAAACATATTTGCTGTTAATGTTTTGATACATGATCACAGTATGAACAAAGTAGTACTGTGTCATGCTGTGTAATGTTACTGTAACCACCACCTACGACATCTACACACAAGACTATCTCTCTCCTTCAATTATTAACTGGTAGTATGAGACATAATCTAATTAAATGGTAAATGGGCTCCACTATCTCCTTTGCTGCATTTATAAAGCCCTTCTCTAACACACATCCTCCTGTGTCCTACACTGAGTGTGTGGGACACCTCAACACTTAGCCAGAAAGACGTGTGGATCCAACCAGTGACCTTTCGGTTGCCACTGTACCCCCTGCGCCACTGCCGCCCACTAAATCTAATTCAATTCCAAAGGTTTTATTGGCATGAGTGTTTTGGTCTGTGAGTGGTACAACAGGAAAGGACACACACACACACACACACACACACACACACAGAGGAAGCCCCCCAGCTGTTGAACATTGTGATAAACGTCCTGTGCTTTTTGTTCCTTGGCAGAAACATCTGCACAGGAAGGCACACATCTGGCCACATGTGCACACATGCGCACACACACACACACACACACACACACACACACACACACACACACACACACACTACTACTACTGAAATGGGAAGTTATCAAAAGGCTGTGTGTCTGTGTGTGCGTGTGTGGTTTCTGGGCACTTCCTGTCAGGGTGAAAGTTCACTTCCCAGAGACACGGCGCCCACAGTGCCTGTGGCAACACGGAACCCATGTTGCCATGGAAACGACAGGGCAGCATGTCAACAGGTCACAACAGTTTTCCAATTATGTGACAAATTCCTCAGGTCTGAGCCACACACACATTGTGTTTGTTTGTGGGTGTACAGTATGTAGATACTGTATGTGTGTGTGAGTGTGTGTGTGTGTGTGAGCGCACGCGCATGTCTGAGTGAGTGCATGTGTGTGTTATATTTGCTCAACCATCCACAAGAGCCTCCAAACTGTCCGCTGGCCCCTCAGGGGGTCTTGAAACCCATAATGAGCAACACAGCCAACAGCCACAGCTAGCAGCCACAACTAGCAGACCACAGCTAACAGCCAGAGCTAACAGCCACAGCTAATAGCCACAGCTAGCTGTCACGGCCAGTAGCACAATAAGCAGACCACAGCTAACAGCCAGAGCTAACAGCCAGAGCTAACAGCCACAGCTAGCTGTCACAGCTAACAGCCACAACTAGCAGACCACAGCTAACTGCCAGAGCTAACAGCCAGAGCTAACAGCCACAGCTAGCTGTCACAGCCAGCAGCACAACTAGCAGACACCAGCCGGAAATGAGCAGCACTACACTGCAGGCTGTTCATTTGCCACACTGCTGCACATTCAACACATGGCTGTGAGCTGACCCACCGTTTGACCTCCAGTTCACCTCCAGATGAAAAGGCAGGCTCAGGATTTCTTACACACACAGAATAAAACCTAACACCACCATCAATTCAAGTATACTGCCCTTAGCCAAGCCCTAGTGCGTTAAAAATAACAATACATTGATTAAAAAAACAACAAAATCCATCACAACTCGCCCTGAAGTGTCTCTCTGTATTTCCTTTGTCTCTCCCACTCTGTCTCTGTTTATCCAATGTCCCTTTACCATCACTCATGTCTCGCTTGCTGTCTGTTCTCATTAGTGAAGTTGGTCCATTGTAATAAGTTGGTCCATTTTGTAATACTACAAAACAGAAAAGAAGACATAATACAGAGTTATATTTGCACATTTTAGCCAACCTTATTCAAAAAGTCTAATGAAAAATGATTTACATAAACAAGTACAAAATGTTTGGGGAGACATTTCACAGTGAGCACATTCAGCAGGGGACAAATGCGACCATGTTATTGGGGTGGGTGGGTTAAGATGCGTGGGTCTTCTCAGGGGGCGGATCGCACAGGGAGTGGTTTCCAAATTCCAGTGTGGGAGGGAATGACACCAACCAAACGGAAGACTTAAGTCTGCTCTCCTTATGAGCAGAAAATAAGTGGAGATCAGGGGATCCATTGGCAAAATTGTCCCATAAAACCAAATGTATTCATTCATGTGTCTCTCTAATGGGTTTCCTCTCCTACATGTGACATGCTTTCTTTGTGTGTTGGGAGTGTGTGGAAGACACAACACTAATTCTCTCGCTCTTTAAAACTCATATCAGGCATGCAAATGTGCTCCTGTTCTTAGAGAGGGAGACACAGTTTCATTGTGTGTGTGTGTGTGTGTGCGTGTGTGTGTGTGTGCGTGCGTGCGTTCGTGTGTGTTCCTGGACAGAAGCAGCGTTCAGGATGTGCAGCGCCCAGTTCGACTGATTACGTCATCACCCTGTGACCTGACAATGCCAATCCCACAATGCATTGCTAACAATACAGTGTGTCTTGCATGCACGCGTGCGCACACACACACACACACACACACACAGCCATGTTTTAGTTTGACCATAGTGGAATGTACCAACTCATCTTGGCAATACAGGGAGGGTAAAAGTATTTTTATCTCTTCTATCTCTAATCAATATTTGCTCTCTAGCAGACTCAATCCATCCTCTCTCTCCCTCTGTGTCCATCAGTAGCGGTTCTAGGCTGTGGGGGTAAGCGGGGAGAGGTTTAGGATGGAACAATCCATTTGAGTGGTTTAGGCCTACACACACTTCCTCTCAAGGAGACAAAAAAAAAACTCTACCTTCGTGCTCAAAACAAGAAGTAACAATTTTGCAATTTACCATAAGAAAACCCACAGAAGAAACTATAGTACCCTATGTGGCTAGTTAGAGATTAACCACGCACACACACACAGTTTTTGTTGCAGGTCAGAAAGAGCATGCCAAACATAATGCGTCTCAAAAGTCACTACACTATCTCTTATTCCACCCACTCAGGTGTGTGTTTGTGCGTGTGTGTATGACACCACAGAAAGTCAGCCCAGATGGCTGATGAAGATTAAATACCATCTGCCAGTGAGCACAATGTTCACAACCAATCCCTCACACACACACACACACACACACGCAGCATGCATGTGGATGGCATGTCGCACTCAGTTTGCGTGGGTGAAAGTGGCCGCTTGTTCTTTTTACACATGCAACTAAAGCATGTGTTTGTACGTGCGCCCGTCAATACATCATATGTTGTCTGTAAAGAGCAGGTCATGGAAAACACCTGTGTATAAAGCAACACAAAGAGCAACACACACAATCATATACAGCAATCATATACAACAACATTGTTTCTCAATGTGTGTGTCTGTGTGGCCAGACAAATGCAGGGGGTCTGTCAAAATCTCCCACAGCTCCTGAGTGACCTCATCCCCACGCGAAACATGATACTGACACACACACACACACCTCTTTGGGGAGATGTGATGTTCTTAATGCTGTTTTGAAGCCATTTTCTGCTTCTCTGGTGAGATCAGGTTTGTGTGTGTCTCAATTTCAGGCTATTCACAGTTTCAATTAAACAAGCATCGTTAACCCATTTCATGAAACATAAGCATTTCACCCTGCCATTTACAGGTATAATGCTGCCTTCCCTCCAACCCGCGTTCACACACACACACACACATAGTGGACTCAGATGTTTGTGAATTAGCATGGCTGTTTGTTCTCTCTGCGCGTGTGTGTGTGTGTGTGTCTCTAGGGAGAGCAGTAATGACCCTCAGCTCGTCTCAGACAGCCGATCCATAAGCCATCTCCTCTACATTTAAAAATCAATTCCTGCAGCTGCCCCATCGGACATACACAATACTTTATCCAGCACAACATGCTGTTGAAAACGGTTCATCTCACTGGGTTGTTACATTGGGGGATTTATCCTGAGAGCCAGTGTATTACTTGCTATATCAGTAACATTTACAGTAAATATATGTATTTAGGAACAGGGAGGTTTTACAGTAAGGTCATGTATTTAGGAGAAGATAGGGTAAAAGGAAGGCTCATTTTGCTGATCCAAATATGGACTGGCGAGTCCTAAACGTACAGATTCTGTTTCGTCACCAAGAAGTCAGATGACCAAAGAGAATGAGTATTTCAGTGGCCACCAGCAACAGTTTTTGATGTTTTTGTTATTACCTAGATGTTACAGCCACAACACAATGAATCATTCTGTTTAATTTCAATATAACACCACCTGAAATTCACCCACCAACGCTCCCAAAACATCCGTGGTTTCATCCTGCGACCAAACTAAAAGGCCATTGGATGAGTCAGAACTTTCCAAACAAACCATAATAAGCTTTGCTTTTAAAACGAACATTTTGTGCAGTTTTGTGGGCGTCTGTTTTTTCAAATGGTAATTATTTTAAATAAAAACTTGACTCTGGGGAATCAACAAATGAAGGTTTGGGTTCATAAACACACACACACACACCTCAACATGTGGCCTAATTAACACCCACAGTCTCACACTCCAAAACACATGCGAGCTATGCCAGAAGAAAGTTGAACTTACAGTGCAGGCAGGCATAGAGTCATCATCCCCCATGGAATCCTCTAGAACATGGTGGCTATCCTGCAAAGACACACACACACGTGTCACACATACAGTACATAGATAATACACACTATCTACACACTAGTTTGTTACAGAGTGCTGTGTCACTTCACTGAGGCCCTGATGCAACCTGCACCTGTGTTACAAACAAGACGTTATACAGATACGACACTAGCTATCTCACAAAGAGGTAACCTCCGACTCCTCCGTGATCAAATCCCACCAGTGATCTCATACTCTGTCCGTTTCTCTCCCTCACTCTCTCCCTCTGCATACAGAAGTATCCAGGTTAATGCCAGCAAGGAGCATTTGCCCTGCTTTAGTGTCCTTGAGCCAATTTCTCTATAAAGAACATTTAGCAATTCTGCAGCTGGAGTATTATCCCATAGGGCCGGTACAGTTCTCTTTAAACATGAAGTGGTGTTACTTGAAGTAGCCTATGTAATTTACTGCTCATTGCAAACTAATTCTTATGTTATGCTTACCTTAAATAGGCTTACGTGGAAATGTTATAGTTGGACAAAAACCAAGGTCAGTGCAATCAATTAAATTATCAATTAATCCTACTGATTGCCACTATCCCTAGATTCCAAACACAACTCAAACTATGGGAAAATCTAATCAAACAATTAAATCCTGACTAGTGTTGGCAAGGTGAGACATTTAACAACCAGATAATACCCCAGATCCACGGTTTGTCCGAATTCTGACTCTGTCTGCTGGACTTAACATAATGAGAGAACAGCTGTGTTGCAGACCCAAAAGGCTGATGCTGGAGATTGATAATAACAGTAACAGCAATTTCCATGATGATCCCCTCTTCTTGGAATTATAGCTCTGAGTGTATAAGGCTGAAAGCCTCAAACTGTGTTTGTTTTGGAAATCACTGTCAAAGGGTAAATGAAGGGTGAGATAGGTAGCAGGGATAGAGTGAAAGAAAGAAACAATGTTGGAATTGATGGGTTATATAACACAGAGAGAAAAAGAGATTTTATAGCTATTGTTCATGGATCAAGAGCTAATTCTCCCATTAGAAAAAGCAAAAAGACACAAATCTGTTCATTCAATGTGATTTAATTTACTTTAATTACGTAATTTGCTTGGAACAGTGTAATCTGTAGCATCAATAAAATTAAATGTAAATAAATAAAATTATATAATAATTCAAATAGTAAAGCAATACAATTGTATTAGGTGTCACACTTGACAAAAAGTGAAAATTGTCTATCTGAACATCTATACATCAAACTATCATGTCACAAAACACTCTTTTTGTGTATTCGTGCAAGTGTGAACATGTGGCTTGAGGTACTCTCTTGGAGAATACTTTCTGTGGCATTTCTAATGAGCTGTAAAGATACTGCTCATTCAAACCTGCCTGGATGGCACAGCTACCTATATGGCACAGAATAGGCTACACACAGGTTATACCACATCATGTTATTTTAATTTAAGAGTTGGCAAACATGTGTTGTCAGTTTTGCAACTATGCAAATACAGGCTTTCTGGGCGGGTTCAAACAAGTGTGTTTGTTTTTTATTAGAGAGCTTGGGTCTGACTCATGATGCATTATTTCTGATATGTTATGAATAAGCTCTGATTCATAACTGCAAACAGTAAAACATTCACTTCATAATGTTGTGACACTTCATACGGAAGTTATCTCTGTCTTTCTACATCTCTCACACAGGCACATATATATACATTCGCGCGCACACGCACACACACACGCACGCACGCACACTCTTCCGGCATCGTGCGGTTGCTGTGGACCCGCCTGCTCTTTATCTTGAAACTTGTAGAAAGGAGATATTTTCAGTTTCAAGTAAAAATACGAGAATATCCCCTTTCCTAATCATATATTAAACTATATATTGGCCCTATGATATATATATATATATATAGGAATGCACATGCTACGACCTAACAGCAAACTTGTAGGACTATTGTTCATACCTGCAATTAAAAAATATAAAATGACATCAGTACCCACTAGACTGACTCACTGTACCAGTAACAGTACCAGACTACTGTAACTGAGCAGCCAGTCAGCCAGTCCCCTCCTATACTGTACTGTACTGACACGGGTTCGTACCTCGCCCAGCACCCTGCCCAGGGCCATCTTCTGCCAGGGGTCTGCCAACTGTGCCAGAGGCATCTTCCAAGCTCAGTGTGCGTCCCCGTGTTCCCGACAGTTACTCCGACACGATCTCCAGTCCCGGTGGCCTGTCCTCGGGTTGTCGCCGTCTCGGTTTCACGGCGGTGAAAAGAGCAGCAAAACACACGCAAATTCCGGATCTGTCGCGCTGAGAGCCGCCCCTTTCCTCTTTAGAAACAAACATGGAAATACGCTGCGGCCGCCTTTTTCGGATCTCTCTCTCTCTCTCTCTCTCCCTCTCTCTCTCTCTATCTCTCTCTCGCTCTCTCGCTCCCCCTCTCTGAATTCCGTTATTTCCCAATATGGCGTCCGGTGTCGTCTTACCTGTCTGTCAGAGTGCCATGTCACGACAGCGTCACGGAGTGGGCAGGGTGTTACGCAGACAGGTAAAGTGATGGTGAGCAAGCTTGGGAAAATTAAGGCAGGGTCAAAGTACACGTTAAGATAAACGTATGTGAATGATCTCAGCTAGTGTGTCTTAGTCTGGATGTTATACTCTTATTCTATATTTTATGTAACTGTTGCCGGGGAGTAAAGTTTATTGTCAGCCTATAAGGCAACCCATGGTCAGCACACGAGTTCCGACCTCTGCTGCCGACACGGTCGTTTCATTTGGTCAACCATCTGCATGTAGATCAACGGTAAATCAGGACCTCACTTACATTGTCTACGATACCAAGTATCAGACTATTTTGGTGTCAACTGGTCATTCTGACTAAACAGATTAGTGAAACTATATTTCATCAACGAACGCCCAAAAACGATCGTCTTTTAAGACACCAATTGTTTTATGTATATAACCTACACTTCGAACGTTAAGGTTGACTAATGATTCTGAAAACCGACGCCACCTTGTGGCAGAAAAAAGTAATTAAATCACTGATATACTGCGATTACTGCTTCATGAGACATGAGCAAAAGGTGTTGGACCAGCTCTACTGCTTAGTGCCACAAATATATCGCAAATATCAATGAGACAGGGCTACAAATATAGCATATGCTAATCATGACTTTATATTGTACAAAGCTATTGGCAAAACAAATGGTATGTCCTAATAAACATTTGGTAACTATAGTAAAGCCGCCCAAAAAGCATGCATTTAGCCAAAAGCTTAAGTTTCAGAGAAGTCTCCAGCAGATTCTCATTTCTCAGTAGAGCAAATAATATTGAATAATTTAGGAATTTAGTTGGTCAGAGTGTTGTGAGAGTGAGGATATAGCACCTTTGATAGAAAAACTAGTTTAATCAAATAATCACCAATACCACCAACATAAAATTATACACTTGCAGTATATTTAGATATAACCATATTTTCCTCATATACATAGAACAAACGGCCCCACACACATATTCAGTAATTCGACTCAAGAAATCTGATCGCTAAGATAAATCATGACATTTCCTTTTAGTGAAGTCACATGCACAGAACAAAATATACACCAAACAAATACATTTGAACTATTTACAGATTTAGCCAAGCGTTTTGTTCAATAAACTGTGGCATGCTGTAGAATGTTAAAGTTGGATGGGCAGTAAGAGCTTTATATTGAAAGTTTCACTCCATTTCATATATATTATTAAAAAAAAACAATCGCACAAACAAAATCAGGATTTGAGTAAGGCAGTATTGCACATGACTACACTAGATTTAGAACAAAATGTATTGAAACATAGGGAGTGAATCCATCACCCAACTTTAAGCATTCCCCTGAATTGCAGAGTTTGCCCAGAATTTATTTAAACCTACCACTCCAATATACTGTTTACAATTGTCACAAAATAATATATTTTCAATGCTTAAATTATAAATAGTTGCTTTGATCAATCAACAGAATCACACCAGTGACTGGTGCAGCAGCAGCTGATACTGAGGCCACCTGCTTATAATTGTAATAAAAAAATAAAAGACCCACACCTTTGAGCAGCTCGTCTTTCACATAATGTGGCAAGAGACAGATTGGTAGTGAATGTCAACCCTCCTGCTGTCCTATGGGTCAAAATGACCCAGTGAACTACCTTTGATGCAGAGGGCACCAACCACAACACATGATGTTCCACGGTTGGCGCCATCTGCTGGTAGTGCATTTGAAACCTAAATACGGCTGGAGGGTTAACCAGGTTGAGCCTTGGCATTCAGAACAAAGGATTTACAGCAGGGAACTTCACACGCATTGTGGTGTTCGGCAAAATGCCACTTGTTGGAATCAGTGCAGGTGTTTCGTACATGAACAAAATTATTGCCAGGGATGCATTCTCAAAACGATCCAAGTGTATAGAGAATCACCAGGATAACGCTTTCGTTGGCAGTTACGATAAGTGTACAAACACGCCTGCAGAGAACACCCCTCCTAAATTCTTGACTATTAAAAGTCTATTAAAATGTTCCCGAAACTAAACTAGAATTCTAATATGTGCAATGGCCATGTCAGTAACTATAATCAGGTTAAACAGATTATTGGTGTCCACAGAAACGGAAGATGCAATTAAACCCCCAGATAGGGAAATTCTGCTGCCATGAGAGCAGGCCAGTTCATTTTGAATTTGCTGTAGTATAACAAATCTACTACTCTCTCTCAAATTGATCTCCGGTGTGCCACTGACCTACAGGCCAAAAATGCATTTTATCCCATGAAGTGGATGTTGAATAGGACTTTACATCTGAATGTGAAGAGACAGCGATTGTGAATGCTTGGCAATCTAGCTGAGAGACTTCAGTTTAGACCAGGGATGTGTCCCGCGGACTTCGAGGGGCAGTTCGTTGTGGAAGATGTGGTTACAGAGTTCATCCAGGGCAGGCTCTGGGTCAGAGGTCGCGAACTGAGCCGCCTCTTCAATTTCCTTACGGATCACCACGTCCATTTCCTGCAAATCAGATTTTCAAAATGTCACACCCCTGTCCCTGTTCCATCATACTGGCGGTCCCTACAAACGATTCTGGGGCTGTGTAGCCACTGCTGACCACCCATTACGCCTCCCCTATCCTTAGTCTAAGGAAATTTCTTCCATAGGGCAATTCAGTTACAAAGAGTATGCAAAACACAGGCGCATTTTACATTAAAAAATAAATAAAAGTTCTTTATGTAGTTTTGGCCAGCCATCCAATTCAAACTCCACATTCCAAGCAGTTAGGGGGCAGCATATTACCAGAATGTAGTGGTGTCCAGTCCCTATCATAAGAAGAAGTCAATACAATCACGCCCCTCATCCTCATAGGTCCAACTTGTACACAGTATACATACACTTGCAGTTGATCCAATAGCCCTCTCAAATAAACGTAGCTCTGTTCTCATTTAGGCTATGACAACCAGTGAAATATGTCTGGTCTATTCAGACGAGTTAATTCCGTTATGGAGAATTCTCTCCCCAAGAGAAAGATCACAACCTGTTCCACTTCCAGAGTCTTAGTTACCTATCTAGCAGAAATGTTGCAAGGTCTGCATCAAACATACATATACAAAGTGATAATACAAAGCAGTACACTAGCAGTTTAGCCTATATATTCTAGAAATATCTCTACAACAACAGAGAATTATGTCATTAACAGGACGTCCATAACTATATTTTTAAACATTGCCTTGATCGATTTGGTAGATTTTTGAAAGTTTTAATCTCAAAATATTACATAGAACACCTTTAAGTCATAGCATGCACGGCTTCATGTAAACTGAAATATTTGTGCAATATTCACTAGCCACATAAACAAATTGGTAGGAATACTCTGTGAGCCAGAATATCTTGTGCATGTATTTGTAGTCAATGTTCGAAAGCATTCTACAAAACTGTTGTAGTGTGCACTAGAAGGAGAAACCTGTTTCACCTTGAATTCATCAACGGAGGCCATGTTTTGGCTGAGCATGCGTTCCTTCAGCATAGAGATGGGGTCACTCTTGCTACGCACTTCCTGGATCTCCTCGCGGGTTCGATAGCTGCAGGAGTAGTTAGCGAGTTAGAGCAGTTAATTCATAAACTATGTCCGGATAAAATGCCCATATTTTCAGTGGCTATCTGACTGGGGAGGATAGGTAAGATATTTCTCACATCTGGGGTAAAATCATTTTGGCCCTATAATAAAATGTTCACATTAGAGACTAGCTGAGGAAAACTATTGGCATATGAAATACATTTTAGAAAAAACTATTTAATACAAATCCTCACTAACCTGATCCCAGGGTCACTCATACTGTGTCCATGGTAACGGTAGGTCAGTAGCTCCATTAGGATTGGACCCTACAGGCAGATATACATTTAATCCTAATGTAAAGCTTGGAACACATTGGTTCATCCAGCCACTGGCCAAAAAAGGAACTTGACTCAAGAACATGTGATCAGGATGGACTTGATACCTCACCTTTCCTGCCCTGCAATGGTCTGCTGCAAACTTTGTTGCTTCTCTGACACAGAGGACATCCATTCCATCCACCTAATTGAGCAGACAGGTAAAAAAAAAAAAAATTTGACAACACCAGTAATGCACATTAAAAACTCAGTTACCATGGCAGCACAGTCAATGAATCCCATATTTAAACCCTCCCTCCCTCCCTCCACAGAATCATGACTAATCGGAGACCTGCATGACTACACTAGCTCATTTTAGTCATGGCGTGGTCTTCTTTATTAACCAAGGAATGTGTGCAGCATCATACATGAGCATCAAACAGCTTTATACATGCTCACACCTGTAACTGCCAGAGCAGGCCTCAATTGGCCTGCAGCTGATATAGTCTAGGTCTAGCCAGGCAAGCTGCAAAGTACCGCTATAAAGCGCCATTACAGCTGCTGCCCAAAGACCCCAACAAAACAACATTTTGACAATGAAGCCCAAAGGTGAAAGTGTCTCACTCTGATGCCGGGGACAAAGTCTCCTCTCTTATAGTAATCCGTGCTGGCGGAAGCTCTCTCCACAGACGTCCCCATCCCATACTTGTTGTTTTCACACACAAAGATGCACGGAAGCTTCCACAAGGACGCCATGTTGAACGCCTCAAAGATCTGGCCCTGATCAGACAACCGTTGCCATGTAAAGAAAGAAAATAAGTCTTGCAACTATGAAGGATGGCCATTTACTGCAATGTGGGGGCTTCGATATTCTAGGGTTAAGACTGTAACCAACAGGGTTATTTTATATAGGTTTAGACAAGTTTAAATAAAAATAAAAAGAGTATTAAATATAAAACACAATACTCTTTTAAACAGTACAGTAGGCGCTCACCTGATTGGCTGCTCCATCTCCATAGAGCGCAACACACACCTGGTTGTTGCCCTGGTACTGACAGGCCAGAGCAATCCCTGCTCCTAAGGGAACCTAGAGGCCAGACAAACCAAGTTAACTGGCAATGCAGTGTTAATTACAAGGTGAGAAAGGGAGGAGGAAGAAAAAGGACCCACACACACCTTCCTCAACATTCAAGCCAGGTTACCTGAGCTCCCACAATCCCGTTGCCTCCGTAGAAGCGTGGTGCATACATGTGCATGGAACCTCCTTTGCCTTTGGCCACGCCCCCTTTCCGTCCTACAAAGCAAGAGGCGTTACATCCAAGACAACAGTGTGGAGTGCAAATATGGTAACAGCTCTCCTTACCTGTGAGTTCAGCAAAGATCTGCTTAATGGATATCCCTCGTGTGTATGTGTAACCATGGGCACGGTAGGCTGTTATGATGTGGTCTGTGGGCTTAATAGCAGCCTCAATACCTATAGCACAGGCTTCCTATGGAGCACATACAATAATGTGTTCATTTATGTTTACATAAGGAAGCTATATAGATTACAGGAATAAACAAAAATGCACTAATGCTTTATAGTGTCTTATTTACAGCCTAGCAACACAGAAGCCCTAGAGAAAAACTGAACAGCAGTGTACAGATTAAAGCTGTGATTACTGCATCTACCAGATGTTCATTAAACAACATGAAAATCAATTTCATGGTCCGTCTATAATTTAGACAGACCATTAAATTGAAAATGGACATGGGCAGGTCGATTAAAAAAAAATAAAGCAGCTTTATTCCGGCAAGTTTGAAATCACAATTGCCTACCGATTTTGAAAAAGATGTTGCAGCTACTGCACAAAACAAAACCAGTGAAACAACACTAAACTGCGAAATGTCCCGTAATACCCATTTACGCATTGTTTTTATGATTATTAGGAGCCAAAATTTAAATCATGATTAAAATGTTATTAAAAGACAGTCTTTGGCCAGTAGCTACTGCAGACCCTTTTATCTTTTCGGAATTGGAACACGAACAACAATAACATCCACAGATCTGACCTGTCCGTCGTAGAGGTGACAGAAGCCCCTGATGATCTTCTGCTTGTAGAGCTGGTCGGCCTTCAGTTCCATGCGCCTCACAGTCTGCATGGTGTGGTAGTACTGCAAGCCTTGCTCCCGTGTTAGCTCCGCCGTCACTGGAGGGCCCTCCTCCAAACGGTGCAGCTCACATTTCTATTGGTTGGGAGGCACAGAGGGAACCAGACATTTAAAAAAAAAGAAAAAAAAAAAGGATGTAAAGTCATGTATTATGTCAGTTGATTGCCAAAGACAAGAGTAATAAGTTGCTCAGATTCGCTGTACCTTGATGTCGAAGCTGGCCAGGGGGGTGAAGTCTGCAACGGTACACGACGAAACTACTACCTTGGTTGCCTGGAGACAAAGACAACAAATATTACACTTAAAACAGACACAATATATGCAACAAACGGGGCTCCACATAGCCAGACAAACGCTTACAAAACAAGGCACACTTCTCACCGATTAACAGCCACAGGGCTGTCCATCTATACCATGCAATGGGTTGGTCGTGGGGGGGATTAGGAGTGCTGCCGGTTCTGGCTAAGGATTGGTTGTGTTGGGATCTTACCAGCTCCTTTACACTGAACTAGATCTAAACCACATTCCCTTTTAAGGATTAGTCAATAATTGGGTGGGAAACAAAACCATACTCCAAGGTGGTAACTTGGAAAGCAGCCAGCATTATTTAGAATCAGACAAGTTCACCAACAACTATGGTCCTGCTGTTAGATAAAAATAACTAAACTCAAGTGAGTTGTTTACCAGTCACACCAGAAAACATTTCATGCCCTGTTTTGAATGAGGGCTCTTTTGTAATGCTGCTACAAGATACAATAACATTCCCATGTGCAAACACGTAGTTTTAGTGGCTAGTTACCATTAGGACTTACCAGCCAATGTGGTCTGTAGCCAAACAAGTTAGTTTCCCACCCAGTTTAATATGCAAGCACATACTTCAGGCTGTGCATGTCCTTACTGGGCTGGCTAGTGGGTCAGCGTGGGGACTAACTAAGACTGTGTCAGTCCCTCTACTACTGACTGGAGGTGGTTTAGGTGGTTGCCGCTGGGTGGTTGCCATGGTAGGCGCCGCAGGCGAGGTTAAATGGATGTACTCTGACAGGTCAACCAGCAACTGGGAAACACAGGAGCCAATCAGATCAGAGCATAGCCTGATACCCTCGACAATATGTGCTACATTTAACAGCAGAGGGGAGGAGCCAGCTTGAGGGACAGATGTGTTAAAAGTCCAGAAAAAAGAGTTAACAAGAGAGAATAAGGTCTACCAGCAGCCCAACAGAGTACATGAAGAAGTATGCCACAATTGTTACAGCATTTTAACTCCCAAATATTGAAAAGCCATTGCTTTGCATTCACCTGCATGCATCTTACTTTCTTGTGGCCACATATTAGCCTCTTGAGACAATGCTGATCTTGTTAGTTACAATTAAATTTGGCCAAATAGTCTGGAACCCCTCAGTTCAAAAGCGTATGTCATAAAGGCGGTGCCAACACATTTCAATGAAACCTCTTTACAAATGAATGGACTACCCACCTTTATCTGACTGGTCGTTTGCTAACCGGTCAACAAACGCGTTTGCATTGAGGGGTATCAGGGGACCGATACTCGCTGCGAAACGAAGGCTCGCGAGATCAGGATTGTTTCCAAGGGTAGTGGAATAACCAAACTGCGGTTTTAAGGTCATGTCAAATATAAAGAGTATATGTAACACAAGACATAAACTGCAAGTCAGTGGAGTACAGTAACAGTACTGCACAAGAATCTGGAGGCTAGACTGCTTCTATGAGTGCTTACCTCGGACACGGTCTGTGCTCCCTGGAACAGCCATGGCAGATGGAGAAAAACAGTGTTCAGACGAAGTGATGATAGCGCAGACACACACTTTCAATACTGAATTGCCTATATTTGGAACACATAATGGCAATGCCAGTATACCATTTCTTGATATTAACAAACAGCCAAGTTAGACCAAGATTAACAGACGATGGCATGCTAAAGCAGAGGCTACACTACAGTGCCACTGCCACGAGGGCCAACAGTACTTAACTGCAGATATAAACAATATTTCCGTCTTAATTTCTATAAGTTAACACTTTATCACTAACACTAGCTATACGTCTTACTGCCGCTGGCTCATCACAATATTTTTAAATATGTGGAAAGCTTACTTACAAAGCTAAAAGGCAACCAAGTTAGCGACAAACAAACGTTAGCTCGTCGGCTACTGTACTGTACTTCACGTTAGTTACTGTACCTCGCCAACAAGGTCAGAATAATAGAAGTTGTAAACGATGCTATTATACAGTATCGGCAATAATCGTTCTAGCGCTACTCACCACATTTTTGCCCCTGATTCTTGAGAGTGCGTTAAAAATTCTAGTTAACATGTTCTTCATGCTGTAGAATTGAGACAACCTACTACTCCCACGAATTGCATTGAACCGAGCAATGCTCGAGCTTTATTGGCGCCTGTCCGACTGAAAGTTAAGCCGACTGGGAAACGTGGCTTCACAAGTAAATGGTTCCACGTCCACAACCTCATTTACAGTTACTGTTGCTTGCTACGTGAATAAAATAAACGACAAATACATTTAAACCGAAATTTGCCTTACTATATTTGATCATTTTACTACCCAAAATGTTGGCTGAAATCTAATGTATTCTCCTTTCTTCCAGTCAAATCAGTGAACATGTGGCAATTCATTTTTAAACATCACAGTCACAATGTACTTGATATAAATCATAAGACACTGTTGGAAATGCTGTTTAATAATATTGTATTTCATGAACCACAAGGTAGACTAATATTAATCTGCATTTTTATAAGGCAAAAAGAATCATACAAACAAATTTGCTTTTGCAAAATTATGATAAGCTATCCATCCTAATTATTAATGTATTCTCAGTAAGATTACTGAATCTGTAAAGCCTGTAGATAACAGCCCCTCCTTTTACGCAGAAAAACATATGCTACTTGTCATCAATATTTAAGAAAAGGCCTAAAATAAAAACTTTACATTTATATAAAAAGAAAATATAATAATAATAATAATAATAATAATAATAATAATAATAATAATAATATATAAATGACAACTTATGGCAACTGTGATTCAGAGGCAGAAATCATTGTTTTGTCCACAAGCCACAGTGACGGAACACTCCACCTATCATTTACTGGCTTAAAATAACCATTCAATGGCCATTGAATGGTTATTTGCCATCTACTGATAATTCCATTGAATAGAAATAAGGCCTCTCTTACTGGTCCTTAATGTAAAAATTAGGAACATTATTTAGTCTAGGATTTAAACAGTGAGATAAATACAGTACTTAAAAAAACAAGGACAAATGTGCACTTTTTCTCTTGCACACAGACACACCCTTATGTATGGGTGCATGGTGCATTAGATATTGCAAGGATTTGGCAGGCAGTTGTAGTATAGTGTAATACTTTCAGGGTTCCACGGTCTGGTTAAAGTGCCTCTTCCCATCCAGATAAAGCATTGACTCTAGGAGAGGAAAACAACACAAGGATATTTTGACTGCTGGTAGTAACGCAACCTGTTACCTGCAAATCATGATTTCAGCTCACATGTTAATATACAGAATGTTATAAATTATACATGCATCTATTTTTCTTTTACATTAACTTTTGCATATACTATATCGTAACTGGTGCCAAACATTATCACAGGCTGTTAACATAAATATTTGTAATATTAAAACATTCATTCACTGTATGATTCTGTGTGTGTGTTTGTGTGCTAACCTCCATAGCTCTTGGGGACAATGTTGGGGACTTGGCTGTCAGACAGGAAGGTGAAGTGGAAGACATTGGTGGTGCTGTGTTGGCGGGTCAGTGGGTCCAGGACCTCTGTGTGAACTCTGACCTGGATGTAGTGCCCCTCAGTGTAACACACCTGGAACAGCAACGACAAAGGTCACATGACCAAACGCAGCAGCCAGCAGTTAGACAGTGTCTGAACTTCATTATTAGCAATCAAGCATGACGACACACACACACAAACACACCTGTGACGAGAGAAGCAGAAGAGAGCCAATCTCAACAGGCTTCTGGAACAGGATGTCGTCAACGGCAACCAAGGTGGGACGACACCCTCTGTAAGACAATGTGTTGACACACAGATGCTGAATTTTAAAGTTAGAATAAAAGTGCATAGGTGTTGAGTTACTGATGAGTCATCTCTGTTCTCAGGGAAAATTCAAATTTGACAGTCAACATGATTGACATGAACTATAAATCCTAAAATCTTGAAAAACAAATCCATAGACACTTCCAGTTTCAAGAGGAAATGTGCCTTACCTTGCGCTAACCATAAAGATAACTACCTCTAACCATATCCTTAACAAAACCATTTCTTTCCCCAGGAACAACTAATGACATATTGGTTCCAACCTGCAGCTTAATAGCAATATTTATTTAAAGTATGTTTCCATATTTACTGTGATATATGTACATTTTGCTTTCGCCAATGTTGTGGATGGAAGCACCATACCACGGCACCAGGACATAACATGCCAGTTGTGTACATATTCTCAAGTACTGTAATGTACTGGGTGTCTCAAACACTCACCCATAGGAGCAAGCATTGGCCCAGCCCAGCTCGTATGCTTTTCGCATCAAAAAGCCTCCAAAGATCCGGTTGAAAATATTTCTCTCCTAGAAAATATACACAAACAGTCTGGATGATCTTAGAAATACTATTATTATTATTATTATTATTATTATATTTTTCAGACTATACATTAGAGTGTGGCTTTATAAAATATTGTAATATAACTTCACACTCTTCAGTTTAAATTCTGCAGTATAGCTTTTTCTTTTCTGAGCCATTTTGTAAATTTAAACTTTTTTCAACTGTCAAGAATGAGTTTTTATGACGCCAATGAAACATCTGGTGTTTAAACGGAGTCTTAAGCAGGCAGCATTTTGATCGATTAGAGGGGACTCAGATGGTTGACCTTTGGTCTGCATTGGTCTCACCTGAGGATGACAGATCTCCAGGCCTTTAACCTTGGCATCCTCCATCCACACAGAGTTGGGAGGAAGAACTCTACTTCGGAAACTAACTGTCCTGGAGGAGATACACAGGATTGTTGCTGCTCTAGTAGTAGTAGGTAGTGGGAAATCGGGCTCCTGTGAGTTCTAGAAAAGTCTGATAAGATATGATCTTTAAAGACCAATTTCTGGCATTAATATATCTATCAAAAACTAGTCACATAGAGTTCAGCCAGGACCACTTTAAGTCAAAAGGGATTTTATGACAACAGACATTGATTAAGACAGACATACTGTAGCAGAAAAGGAGGAGCTTAGGAAGGTGGTGGGTTGCAAAGGTGTTTGCAAAGGAAGGCAGGCTTAGACAATGTAAACCAGGTGCTCTGGACGATGCATGTAAAGAAGCGATCAGCTGATCTGTGCTGGCTGAGATCTGCAGATTAACCTTCATGATGTCCTTCGGGTCAAAATGACCCAAATCACTAGCTCTTTGTGACAGATAGCGGGCGCTAAACCTAATTCCACAACTTGCACACACATATGATGTGCACTGCTGGCACAACAAGGTGTGAGTTTGAAACCCGAGACAGGAGGGTTAAAAGGCACAACAACAAAAAAATAAATACATAAAAAAGAATTAATAAAGAAATAAATACACACAGCAATGCCAATTTAAAAACACACAAAATCATACACAATCAGATGG
>JAODUG010014848.1:0-23681 GCA_027564795.1 Aphredoderus sayanus | reverse complement strand
GTTTAGCGCCTTCTATCTGCCACAAAAGCTAGTGATTTGGGTCATTCTGACCCGGAGTACATTACGAGGGTTAAAAGAGACATGGACAACAAACCCAGACAAATTTTCTCTGTACATTAATAGTTAACACAAAAGTCCTGGAGTGTCAACTGAGTTGAGGCTATTTTAAGCCATTGTATGCTATCAGTCCTGACATTCATTTGCACTAATATGCTGGCCTATATAAGTAGCATTGACCCAACCTGCCTTGTCCTTCTTTGTCTCTGTCCCTGTCTGCGACACATGGTGACTGCCTCAGAGGCCGCACAGTCAGAGACTGGACAGAACACCCTGAGGCAGGCCATACAGTTGCCTGACCTATTTGGATCTATCATAAATGCAGAGTGTGTCATACAGCCAGATAGTTTCCACATGCTCGATGTTGCTGTTATAGGCAGGATTTCACTCTCTGTTCCTGGTTTTGAAGTAGCTTCTATGTACTTTAATACATAGAATACTAACCTCTGAACTAATATAACCTTCACGTCTATCTTTAGTATCATTACCTTTCTATATCTGCAATTGTTTGAGCATGAGCACCTCAATATTTGTTTTCATTAACGAGGAAGACAATGATCTACAGTATGAAACATATCTTTTCCTGAAGAAAAGGTATGTTTCATTCAGAAAACTGAATGAAGTCAATATGGCATTCATCACACACTTCTCTCTCACTTTAGCAGATCAGACTTTTATTCCTCTGTGGCTTATGTAAACAAAGATCAAAAGAACACTGCTGGTTTCTGTGGTGGATCCAATTTAGCCACCCACCCCCACCCCAATTAATCTAGCAAACCATACATCTTCCTACAACCATGTAAGTCTTTTATTCCAAGGTCAGGACCTGCTGATATGATGTTCCTGCTTCACAATCCCCTACTGTCTCTCACACTGTTAGTCCTCTTCCATGCACCCTGCAGGAAATGGACCCATTGTCCTTGGAAAAGGAAGTGGCCTGGACCTGTAGCCAGACCACTAGCTCACTGAATTGATGGAGAGAGTAAATTATTCATCAAGGCATGCAGACAGAGGCAGCCTGTCCACTGTGGAACAATGGAGCTGAGTTACAGAAGAGCTGTAAATACTCTATGACAGAAGCATATACTGTAACTGTACTGGTAAATGTGAATTACATGATATGACATCTGACTTTAGTAGAAATAATGATAGAACAAACTAAGTAAGAGTTAACATGTCATAACCTCAGCCAACTGAATGTAGAGTAAAATGAAATGTACATTTGTAAATATGTACAATGTGAAGGACAGTTTAAGTAACAGTAAGCAGATATATTTGAAGTACTCACTAAAATGTTCCCATATTAGACGTTGAGCCACTAGAGGGAGACAGAGACTCACAAAGTCAGTGCATGCTCAAAATGCTCACCAAAAACCATCAGAGAGCTGGCACAGGCAGCCCACTACAGAGCTACAGAGGGACAGGTGTTAACAGCGTTTATATGCACCACACACGTTATCGTTATTAGCAACCACCATGTTGATAGTATGTTGTCAACATTCAGTTAATAACACATTTCCATCAGCCCTATATGTTCCCTCAGCTCTGTGTACCCTCAGCCCTATATGTTCCCTCAGCCCTGTGTTCACTCAGCCCTATATGTTCCCTCAGCCCTATATGTTCCCTCAGCCCTGTGTTCCCTCAGCCCTATATGTTCCCTCAGCCCTATATGTTCCCTCAGCCCTGTGTACCCTCAGCCCTATATGTTCCCTCAGCCCTGTGCTCCCTCAGCCCTATATGTTCCCTCAGCCCTGTGCTCCCTCAGCCCTATTTGTTCCCTCAGCCCTGTGTTCCCTCAGCCCTATATGTTCCCTCAGCCCCATATGTACCCTCAGCCCTGTGTTCCCTCAGCCCTATATGTTACCACAGCCCTGTGTACCCTCAGCCCTATATATTCCCTCAAACCTATGTTCCCTTGGATCAGTACCTCCGCCAGTGAGGTAATGCCCTTCTCTTTATTGTTTGTTTGTCATCAATAGTCTGTCTGTCTATTATTGGATAATGTTAGCGCAATATCTCAAAATATTAGATAGATTTGAACACAGGCCAAAGAAGAACTGTTTAAATATCATGCATATGCCAAAAGGGGGCGTGGCAAGTCACAAAAAGGTACATAACCTAATATCTCAAAATGTTATGGATGAATTTACCCTGAACTAGGTTATGCCAAATGTATACATAATATTTTTTTTTCAACTTTCAGCAGTCATCCAAGCTGAGGCTTCACTTGTACACAGGGGGTATTCAAAACAACATTATTTTATGTTATTGTTACTGTTAAAGGAGTTAAAGGAATGTGTCAGATAAAAGAAAGGCTATATTGAACACACACACAATAAAGACACAGTTACATACAGTAGCCTATATATGGTATAGTGTCCTATATCAATTTACTTTTGAGGTTTGAGGTTTAGATTGGGTGAGAAAGAACGAGAGAGACATAGACAGAACTATCATGTTCGTAATGAGTTAATTGCTTTGCTTTCTTTGATTTAGGCTGTTAGGCTTTCATGTTTGAGTGCGATTGCATTTCCAATCTGCTAGTCTACTGTATCTGGTGGACAACGGCTCAAAATACTTTTCACGTGACATGTGGCTTAAGTACTCTACAGTTTGAGCATGGTACTATGACTCTTTGTCACGTATAGCTTTAATAAAAGTGCGTTATCAACAAAGACAGCGTGTAGATATTGGACATTTAAAACGACATTTCCCATGATCCTCCACTTTCGAGATGAGGTGACCAAAGTAGACCAAAGCAGACCGTTCTAACAGCTGATATCGAAGTTTAGTGGGAAAAACGGAGAAGAGAGTCCCGGCGACCTTCAGCGACCGCGGTACAAACAGAAATGTAAGTGTAACCACTAAGTTTTCTGTACGATATGAAGATGGTGCCGCAATTTTAAATTGCCAACGATGTTTTTATTTTATCTAAATATATTTGTCCAACATGGTAAAGGGGCATTTCTGCGATCGTGCTAGGAAGTAGAACTTGTATTCTTCGTGTTTTATGTATTTACTGTAACATAACTGCTAAATTAAGTAAGTTATCAACAGCATTTTAAACATAATATATCTAACACATCTCACCATACCGTCAGTTATAAAACTATTAAACTACACATTGATAGGCTGTACAGTATTTCACATTAGCACATTAGCAATCTTGTAAGATGCAGCATCCTAAGCGTCTCCACTATAACAATGAGCCCAATAAGTAATGCTAATAAACCAATATAGAATTTGTATATTCTGTAATCTGTATGTATATAACTAATAATAATAGGCCAGCATCCCTATTCTACAGATTGTAGCCAATGTTCTTTAATTAACCTGCTGTTTTATTGTTAGCTGGCCTGGTTATGCATTTTGACACCCAACATATTTGATAACTTTTTGTCTCCAATATTGTGCATTTTCTATAATGTGCTAACTATGCAAACAGCAGAGTTCATCTTGCACTTATGAATTGTAGGGAATTAAACATGAATGGCAAATTGTCACCAGCAAAGAACATCCATAGAAGAAGACAATTAGAAAGAACAAAGCTGATCAGCAGGATCGCGTACCAAACAGCCACTTCTCATAGATACTCCTTTGCAGCAGCCCAACTAATAAAATAAAGTATTAAAGACATAATTTTCATTATAAAACAGTACGGTAATAGCATACATGTTAGTAGTATTGTTATTCAACCACTGTAACTGCTTTTGCCTGCAGTATCAGTTAATCTATTGATATTGAAAATGTTTGAAACAGTTTGGGATGAGCCTACATTAGTTCAAAAAGATAGGTTAAAGTAGATAATAATAATAATAATAATAATAATAATAATAATAATAATAATAATAATAATTAAAAACAAAGTGTTACATGAATAAGCATATTTTAACATTGAGAAAGCATAGGTTCATGGCTGTATCAAGTTGCATATTTCATCTAACAGACTGCTGTTTAACATTGATACTTTAGGGTTGATAGTGCCATACCCTTTTATGGAATAGCGTCCATATTAGATTTCATTCTTACAAAAAATGTGCCACAAGATTTGATGTTTGTACACGAAGCAGAATTGCTTCGTGTACAAACATACATACAATAGATGTTGGTTAAATTAATTTGATTTAATTTAATCTGTTTGCAATTCAGTGGGTTATTGTTTTGAGAAGTTAATCCAGATTTACAGAAGTGGCTGTTGTGGTTTGCATTTTTAAAGGTGGGGTAAGGATGTTGGAGAATGATTGTTGATGGACCTATTTGTACTCGACATCAAAACAAAAAACTCATAAACTCCGCCCCCCACATTGAACACGCATTGCTAAGGCTGGGATAGTGTTCTGTTGTGCGGTCTGCACCAATTTGTTTGTGTTCCTATTAACAGAGCTACTGAGGCTGTGTAAACACTATATTTCAGCATGCACACAAAACTGACAAAACAAGATATTTTCAGAATACTTTAATGAAGTTACAACCTAAAGTACAGCCATATTTAAAATAATACTTATAATAATGACAGTGAAATCTGAACCTAATCAATAGCTGTAAAAAGTGACTAGAAGTGTAAGGAAGTATAATGTTGCAGTGATATAGTCATGGTTCCCATAATGGATTTGATTTAGCAATATGGAGGGCCAGTACATTATTTGACTATCATGCAAATAACTGTGGGCCAGGGAAAGATGAGAATATCTGCTTGAATTGCAGCTGTCCAATAGGGTATCTAGGCACTTACACATATATAGGCGTGGCTATACTGTAAGGGCTTATAACCACTCCTTCTTATATCCCCCACCCACCCCTCCCTCTTTCCTTCAACCCCACCTTCACTTGTGCTCCCGGTCACAGGCAGAACAGAGGCCGGTAGAACTATCAAGCCCACAGTGATTCATGTGCTCGTGAAAGGAGTGACTGCCCTGCCTACACAGGACATCCCATGCTAGGATTTACTGCTTTATGAGCACAGTAAGTCCTTATTATATACGCCATAATAATTATATGACCCCAAGGGAATACACATGTACATATTCCATGCATTGTACAGTTGACGTGAGTTGAGCTGACCTGTAGTCTGTTGTTAGCATGTTAGCATGGTGTGTGGGCTTTTTGCCACTGTCCACGCTACAGAGTGGCTTCTTCATTTGTATTGATTTTAAGCTGGCACAGAGTGTGTGCCTTTCTCCCTCAGTGACACTATGAGGCTGGGTTAAACAAAAGACAGTCTATGAATGACTGGCCCCAATATGGAGATGTGTAGCGTAGATGTGTGTAGATGTTTCACCTTGCAAGGTGAAATTCGGTCATTGTGTGTTATGTGCTCACTATGTCAAGTATTTTTCATTACGATGTTATCTCCTTAAAAACGAAATACATAAAAGTTAAACTCACATAGCATAACGCATTGTCTTATTAATGTACAAACAGGGCTATAAACCAAATATGGATTGTACACTCTCCAATTCTCATTACAGTCCAAAAAATGTGGGAATTTTCAGAAACGATATGAGCAAGAGATGGTTAGCATAAAACACTTCTTTATATTTTGTTACTGCTAACTATTGATGAGATGACGTAGTGTATAATCTGTAATTTATCGTAATTTGTATTATACAGTAACGTTTTACGTTAACATTTACATTTATGTTAAAGATCTATGCTTCTGGTTAAATAACAACAAAAACATAGTAAAATGAGAAAACAACAGGGACTTCCAAAGAGTGGAAGCAGTGATCTTATGGGATCAGTTTTGACAAATGTCTGCTTGTACAGCAACTAAAAGCTAGGTTTAGGACCACCTGTCTTGGAAGAACTATATTGGTATTTGTATTTGTGACAACTTTCTATGTTTGCAGAGCTGGTGTCTGTCCAGCTACTCCAGTTGTCTGGGTGACAATAGTGGGCAATTTAGAGAAGAAGAATTAACCATGTACTGTAAAGCGTCTTTTGACAGCAATCTCTTGTTCCCATGGTCTTTTTTCTTTATTACTTGATTAACTTTCATTTTAGTAGTCTCTCATATGAACTATTTTTACATTGTTAAGCAATTCATATTATTCTCATAGTCAGTACTCTAAAACACTACAGTCTATCCTCTGTTTTTACCAGTCTGTAATTGTATGTTTAATTAACTGTTTTTTAAGTGGCTCACTGCACTACAGGACATTTTATTTATTTTGTACCAAGCGTCATATCCTGCCTATTGTCACAATGTTACGCCTGTTGTTTGCATTAGGAAAGCAAGGGCCCGTTAATATTTGGTGAGATTGTCTCTACTCTATTGTCTCTATTGAATCTTAACTGGAACACATGCATTGGTGTCTTCCATGAAAAACACTATTATTAATGAAGCAAACAGTGCATAGTGTCATGGCACTTTCCTTTCATTACGTAATAAGCGTAAGATTCAAAGCCTTATGCAGCACAAAGATGCGGCATCCAAAAAGGCTTTACATCAATATTAATAATTTTTTGTTATTTCTTATGGATTTATCTGCCATGTCAGCGGAGTTATTTCACTTTCAGTTTATGAATACCCCATGGATCAGTAGACTGGCTTTGGTAATGGTTAATCTAAATCCACCTATCTCTTACTGTGCTCTGTGGAGGGCGTGGTTGATGCTTCCTTACGGTTAGTAACAATTGAGTTTATGATGTAATTTATGATATACCGGGCGGTAGGTAAAATAAACTTTGTCCAAGATTGGCAGTGGATTGCAAAATGTATGCATAAATAGCCTGGACACATATTACTTATGGGAGAGCAAATATTTAACATCGCTTTTCATTTGTATGTCCACAAGTGTGTACGTGCATTAGGAAGTGTTCCCAGAAAGACATGGTGAGCGTGCAGCCACTCTAGTCGCCATGTGTATTGTCTGTGGACTTCATAGTGAGGCCAGATTGTGAACCGAGACAGGTTGCTTTATCTCCAGTCAATTACACACAACGTGAGGTCATCTGATCCTCTTCTGAAAAGGTTCAAATGTTCAGTGCAACCTCAGGCTCTAAGATGGTAGCATTTTCCAGCAGTTCAGTATGAGATTTCAAGTGATTATCTGTCTGGTACCAGCTGATTTGATAGAGTTTCAATAAGGGTATTTACCACATTCAGTTGAGCGCTTTTCGTAAGTCATCCAATCAGTCTGATCCAGGGCCACTGCCCCCCTGCCATTGTAACAATATGTTCTTTCTTTTCTTTTGAATACATTTTGAAATGTATTTAAAAAAAAACTTATTTTAAATATTGCTATTTTCAATCTGGTTGTATTATGCTTTAATGCATTCTGTGTTTTCAACTGTAAAAGCACGCATGTGTGTACGTAAAATAACGTCGCATGAAAACACCCCTGCAGGGCCGGATCGGTTTACCTGCATTGAAAGAGTCCCTCCGTCTCTTTAATGAGCAAGTGAGTGTAAACTGAAAGATTGCATCTTTTTCTGTTCATCATTCAAAATGTTTTCCCCGACTAGCCTATCCCAGGGTAATGACAGATTAAGAAACCATAGCGTTAAATTTCGTGCCTGTTTATTTTAAGGCAAATATCTCTGCATTTATATTTTTTTTAAAGGAACTATATGATCTTGTAATAGACATACACTATATTAAAGAGCAAAAAAATGCATCTGAAAATGCGAACAAAGACATATTCAAAAATATCATACAATAAGTGAATTTGAACATTAACAGTTTTTTTTTTATTACTTAATATGTGATTAAATATAACTAATTTCTAAATGTGTTAAATCTGATTTGATACATTCAAGATAATCAACTTGGCAACAGGGTCTGTAGTCCTAACTTCAGAGCTTATTTTGGTCACATGAACAAGCTATTTAGAGTCTCACTGCTTCCAGTGCAAGGGTGCAGTGTTCTACATCAACTACACAAATTGCAGAAAAGACCAGCCTGCCCTGGCTACACACTAGATCATTTGCAAATTGTGATATCTTCACTAGTGGGTGAGAGGCTGAAAGAGGAGTGTAGCCAATGAATGTATTTTCTCCTCTGGGAAAGTGGCCTCATTGTAGCCTACTGTATATAACCCACCCCCCCTCCCAGTCTCTCATGTGTGACTCTACTCACGTACACAAGCTCCTGGAAGGTATTGTTTGCACAGAGTACCAACATGTAGCTGGTCCACTAACCTTGACTGGAGAGTGCAGTACATATTCAAAGGTCACAGAAACAGTTGCTTGCTTATGTCTTAGTCACAGGTATTCCTTGCTTGTCAGTTTGGATACTTGTATTGCTTTGAGTTGTTTTGTTTTTTCCGTAGTTAGTACAGTACACTTTTGACAAAGATTTGTGGCAAGTCTAAATTGGACATTCGGGAAAAAAAAGCACCTGTGTGAGCGCCTCAACATTTCCAACACAAACCTAATATCTATAGTACTGTGCAAAACGTTTTGGCAGTTGTGGAAAAAATGCTGTAAACTAAGAATGCTTTCAAAAATATAAATAATCCTTTTTAAAGAAATAATACATTAATACAACAAAAGAAAAATGTAAATAAAGTCAATAGTTGATGTT
Organism: Aphredoderus sayanus; assembly: GCA_027564795.1. Classification (NCBI taxonomy): domain Eukaryota; kingdom Metazoa; phylum Chordata; class Actinopteri; order Percopsiformes; family Aphredoderidae; genus Aphredoderus; species Aphredoderus sayanus. The sequence continues at coordinate 15,097 of JAODUG010014848.1, read as the reverse complement.
ACTACCCTTTGCCTTCAAACCAGAATCAATTCTTATAGGTACACTTGGACAAAGGGATTTTGTAGGATTATAGTCAGGTGTATGATCAAACAATCTGAACAGGTGCTAATGATAATCAATTTCACATGTAGGTTGAAACAGTCATTAACTGAAACTGAAACAGCTGTGTAGGAGGCTTAAAACTGGGTGAGGAACAGCCAAGCTCTGTTACCAAGGTGAGGTTATGGAAGACCTTGGCACAGGTCATACACCATGGCAAGACTGAGCACAGCAACAAAACACAAGGTAGTTATACTGAATAAGCAAGGTCTCTCCCAAACAATGATTTCAAAGCACACTGGGGTTTCAAGATGTGCAGTTCAAGCACAAAGAAACGGGCGTTGCTGAGGATCATAGATGCAGTGGTTTCCTTGGCCGGATGAAAAACACATCAAGCTTATTTCCCTTCGAAATCGGAAGATGTCCCTCAGTTTTGTCAGCTCAGAAGTGGCAGAAACCAGTGGGACCCAGGTACACCCATCTACTGTCTGGAAAAGTTTGACCAGAAGTTGAAGAGTTGCAGCCAAAAAGCTATACCTCTGACATGGAAACAAAGCCAAGTGACTCAACTATGCATGCAAACCCAAATGTATTCTGCAGCAGGACAACGACCTCAAACATACAGCCAATGTCATTAAGATTATCTTCAGCGTAAAGAACAATAAGTCCTGGAAGTGATGGTATGGCCCTCACAGAGCCCTAATGTCAGGAAACCTACATCCAAGATGTTTGGAACAACCTACAACCTACCACCCTTAAAAAACTGTCTTCCTAGAAGAATTTATGCTGTTTTGAAGGCAGGTTTTAGTCAAACCAAATATTGATTTGAATCAGATTTCTCTTATGCTCGTTCACTGCATGTTGTTACTTGCTGAAAATAAACTATTAACACTTGCATTTTTGAAAGCCATTTACAGCATATTTTCCACATCTGCCTAAAACCTTTGCACAGTTCTGTATGTCAAATTTGCATTTTGCCTTCCATTGTCTATGGTCAATGGAAAGAGAGGGCACAAAAGATGTGGAGAGATCACTACTAATCATGTCCAACAGTGCCATCCCCAAGTGGCTTGAAACCGTCTCGCTTGGTTGGGTAGTTAGTTGGCAGACCAAAAGCGGCCTTCATTTTGGTGCCAAATTGAAAGTGACGGAATGGTAATGTGGCTTTTTGTGTGTGTGTGTGCTTTCGCCTGATTACATTTGTTTTATGTAGATGTTTTCTTTGCATAACGTGTATGTTTGTCACATACAGTAATAAAACGAACAAATCACAAGGACCCTGGTTTAATAGTGCTTTGTTGCTGTTAAGGTCTGTTTCCCAGACACCACACTTTGAATGCCACATATTCTGTTTAATGGGGCTGAATGTATAAGCATGTGAACCGGCCTCCACTGACAGCTCTTAAGTGGAATGAGAGGGCAGATAGATGGAGGCAGGGCTCCAGGTCAATGCACTCGGCTGATTGAGAGAGCTTTGCAGATGGGGGAGAAGATGAGAGAATGCAGAGTGGGCAGGGGTCCTGTATTCATGTGGTGCATATGCCTTTTTATGTGTGTGAGTCTGAGCAGAAACGTGTGCTGCGTTTGTGCTAACATATTAACTGTATGCCCTGCCAGCCTCATATTGTGTTAATATGGCCTAGCCCTTTGCCCCATGGCGCTCATGTTTTATTGACTGTCATAATTCCAGCGGAGGTATCGACTGTCCTTTGTTACTGGACTGGCTAGAGCATGAAGCCTTTGTGCTGCTTTCATTTATTCTCACATGCATTGTTTTCAATATAATGGACTGTCAGCTGAACTCTGTGAGAATATAATGAATATTTCTATATTAAATAAGTAGCTATTATGAGTAAGTAGATGGATTGTGCAGTACGTATAATGTTGTTAGAGGCTACAGTATCAGTTACAGATCAATAGTGAAGCGGAGCAAGGCTGGTGTGTTGCTTTATGCAATAGGGATTTAGAGTCCTAACCATATTTACATAATACGTGGTGGATTTACTTTCTTACATTTTCAGAACATGGCTGGCGTCAACAGTCACCATAGCAATACAGTATTATGCAGCATGTGCTGCCTCCTGGTTGGCAGTGTGATTGGAATTAGCACTCATGTTGCACGGTGAAATTTGAGCGGTGTATCGCTGGGCCATAGTCACTTGAGCGCTTTGACCCTTGAAACCAATGCAAAAGGCATACATGTTTTTCCTTTTGCTGTTTATCAAATATATTCACTCCATATGTTCTACTCCTACTATATAATACCTATTTAGTGGTGATTGCTTAGTTTCTTTGGACGTATTTGTAACATTCACATTCTTTCTTTCTAGTTCCCCCTGTTGCTACTTCGAGCCTGATGCCTTGGAAGCCTGTGTTCTCTCCCTGAGCCACTAGGGGGCCTCAGTCCCTCACGAAACACTTAACTCCCAATTTACCTTCACCCTGAACTCACCAGCCTCACTCAAACTGTCCAATCTTACTCCGCTTCCCTCCCTCTCTTCTCCCTCTCCTCTCTCTGCTTTCTGCTGGTCACAACAACCCCACCTGGACCCCCAGTCAGCCCTCTCCCTCCATGAGGGGCCAGGGGAGGCATCAGGGGCCCTGGATGTGGGCCCCCTGCCTTTTCATCACCCTTTGCCTGGGAAGTTCCAGAGCCCAGGGCAAAGCCACTGCCACGATGTGTCCACCCTCACTGGTAGGCAGAAAGCCATGGTTTGATATAGGCAGGATTTGCATGGTTGTTTTATTTATTTGCCGTCTTAACCCTCCTGTGGTCCATATTATATCTTGTGCCACCAGGTGGTGCCATCTGATTGTGTCTGATTGTGTTGTTCTCTTTATTGTTAGTGCTGTGTATTTATTTATTTATAAATAATTACTTTATGTGTTTTAAACCCTCCTGTTGTTCTCGGGTTTCAAACACACCTTGTTGGGCCAGCAGTGCACATCATACTGTATGTGCATGTAAGCTGTAGAATTAGGTTTGGCGCCTTCTATCTGCCACAAAGAGCTAGTGCTTTGGGTCAGTTTGACCTGGAGGACAACAGGAGGGTTAAGAATGCATCCTTGCTGCCAATCATTTTCTTTGAGATGATGACATAGTTGGTTAATGCAAACTGATCTGTGATGATCTAGATGCTTTTGATGCAGTTTTGGCAGGTTATCACTGAGTAATTGTTGTGTAGTATTGCACACAGTATGATCACTAGGTGGCAGCCTGACATGAAAATGTGATTGCCTTCTTTTAAGACTAATAATAATAATTAATTTCTAAAATGTGTTTAATCTTCCTTTTGTTTCCTCCACACCCATGCATTTCTTTCTCACGCTCTCTTGCTTTTTCTTTCTCTCGTCCTCTGGCTTCCTATCTTCACCCTTGCTCAGACCTTTGTTCAGACCTGCCAGAGTTGGAGATAGTGAGCCTGCTCTCGGAGGGCCAGCCCAACTACACCCTTCGAGCAGACTCAACATTTGGCTACGATCATGACGACTGGCTTCACACACCTTTGGTGCCCCCAGAGGCTGTCCTGGGACTCACACACGATCAGATTGAGGAGACGTTTAAGTACTTCTGTGAGTTCTGTTTCACTTCTGTATTACTGTTTGTCCAGATTGAGAGACTTTGTCTAAAATGAAAATGACCTGCTACTTGTTTCTTAAAAAACCCACAAAAAAACACAAAAAGATTGGGCATTTTAGTACCATTTATCCTTTTCCTGTCTGAACATCTGGCGTTTGGTGTACACATTACATAGAAAGCTTGCAATACATATTTTTGCATAGATTTTTAATTGTGTAATACGTTTACTTTCAATCCCTGTCTCTGATTGTCACTCTGGCCATTCACTATAAACTACTATAATCCTTTGTGAAAGGAGTGTGTCCTATAGGCCTACATGCCACCCCCTGTTGTGTACTAAGTATATGAGGACTAATCCTTTCCTTCCCACACCTCACTACACTCCAGTCCCACTTGTCACCAAGCCGATTAGCCTTGGGTAATTTAGCTCCTTTTGCAGCTGTTAGTGTATCGGCGTATCCCGGTAGCAACATTAATCATGACCACTCTATTCACTCTGACGTCATGGTGATGGTGGACATGTTTTCTTGTGTGGTTTAGACCTAGCCCTTAGAGGTGATGGTAAGTAGCATCATCTGCAGATGAGGCTAATTTCATCATCTTCCGTACAGAGTCTCCGTGCTGCATTTTGTGTCTGTATGAACGGATGTCATGCTAAGTTCATAAATGAGTGTTGTAAGCATATAAAAAATTCTTCTTCCCAGCAAATAGCTTGTACACCAATATGGTGCCTGGGGAAATGGTTTGTGCACATAAAAGACGTAGGCAGTTATATAGATTACTAATTCCTTTAACATGCAGAAATGTCCGACACGCCCTCATGATGCTGAGGCGTGTCCACAAGAGGAGACATGATGTATACAGTCCGAGTGCTCGTCTGTGTCCACATTGCACAAAGCCGCAAGAGTTGACCCTTAACCCTCATGATGTCCTTCTGGTCAAACTGACCCAAATCACTAGCTCTTTGTGGCAGATAGAAGGTGCTAAACCTAATTCTACAGTTTACACAGACATATGATGTGCACTGCTGGCACAGCAAGGTGCGAGTTTGAAGCCCGAGGACAACAAGAGGGTTAAAAGGCACAAGAAAAACAAACAAACAAACACATGAATACATATATAATAAAGAAATAAATACACACAGCAATGACAATTAAAAAAAACACACAATCATACACAATCAGATGGCACCCCCTGGTGGCATAATTGAAAAAAATTAAGGACATCACGAAAGATTAAGTCCGCCTATACATGAGTCATGCCAAATGCTATTTTTGGCTATCACTCTTTAAGTCACAGCTGATGTATTAACCTTTTATAACTTTAAAAAAGCTATTGCTTGCACCTGAAGTGTTTTTGTAAATACACTTCCTTTTGGTAAAGCATTTGTACTGCACTGGCTATTGAAAGAGGATATTGTCGGCTGACTTATTATTATTATTATTATTATTATTATTATTATTATATATATTTTTTAATAAAGGTAAAATCTGTTTTTAGTTGAGATCAATAATGTTTCAACACAACGCAACATTAATGTTCTGCCATGCTGTATTTCCATTAATGGTTTTGGTTAATAACAAAATGGCTATTGAACTGTTGAACACACAAGTTGAGTTATTATGTGTCAGTTATTTAAGTAATCTTGTGTCAATATTGAGCATCCAAGGCAGATCGACTTACAGTAAAATATATATTTCCACTAATTTAGCATTTACACCGTTTGTTTATTTAAAAAAACTGTTTTGCATATTGTGATGCTAGTCTATTAGTTGGTACTTCCATTAAATTGGTTCAGGCATTTGGAGGTAGTATCTGAGGTCGCTACCATATGCCAGTATACTATAATAGCATATAAGAAGGATCACTTGGAGAGTGAAAGCTGTGTCACTGCTTGATGCACACAAGTACCTGACCTGGAATGCTGTCTTAGAGTGAAATATTGATGAGAATATGGTTAATATTTAATTGTAAGGTCCCCTCATTGCCAGGGTGGCAACAAGGAAGGGCAAGAGATGGTTTTTGATGATGGGGAGAAGACTTTGCATGGAATGGGTCCTTACTGCCTAGTAATCCCTTGCATGGCTCATCTTGATGGCATGTAATTAACCACCAACTTAAAATAAAATATATATATATATATATTTTGCAGTAGTAGCTATCTTAACTAATAACATAATGATTAAACCAGGCAAATTATACCTTAACTTTTTTATTTTAACCTGACTTAATTTAGAATATACAGTACTTGAGTAATGTTTAATAAACATATAATTGGGTACAGTTTCGTACTTGTTAATATCTGTAAATTAAATTATACAATTATAAATGCTGGTGTATCATGTTCCTTTACTTTAAATCTTGGTTTGTATAGTATTGCTTCTGTTTGCCCCTATTATAGGAGGTGTGCCTTACTCTGCACCAATGTTATGTGTAGCTGGACCATACCATCTCTCTCCATATCACAGGGGTGGATGGGCTATGTGCAATGTCTTCCTAGGCCAGATTATTTTAAATAAATAGTTTTTTTTATTTCTACTGTATTTATGATACTACAATTTTGTGTTGCACAAGGCTGCTTTCATTGCCATCAGCTTTTCTGAACTTGCACTTGAGATGCTAGTTTTGAGATCCACCTTTTCTCCCTCCATTCTTTTTTTCAACCCGGTAGTCCAGCGTGGCCAGGTGAATTCTGGTAGGCATGACGACAGATGGCTCTCAGGAGTCAGAGGATTACATATTAACGCCAAGCAGCTCAGATTCTCTCACACGCAAACAGAGGTGTACATAGCCACACACACACACACACAGTCGAGAGGAGGCAGAGCACTGACTCACTGTAGGATGGTCCAATAGGGCCAACCAGCACTGAACAGGGAATCTTGGCAGGGAAGGATACAACACATGAATGCAAAGGCGGAGGGCAGTTTTTCTCCCGTCACAATGGAAGTGTGGAGCTCCACAGCGTCTGAGGAGGACTATGACGTGACGAGCAGCTCCATCCTAGGGGAGGACATGGAGGCTCAGCTCAGCCCCCTGAATGGCAATAGCAACAATAACAACAACAACAACAGCAACACTGACAGTCTGTGCAGGGAGGTGACGCAAGGTGAGGAGCCAGAGGACGAACACATTCAGAGCATGTGGAAGCACTGCAGCGTGCAGTGGGGATAGTTTCAAGGATAGATTTGCAGAGGCACGCATGCAATGGCATGCAACTGCTGGAATATTTGGCTTTTTTGGTTTTTGAGTGACGCCTATAATACTTCTGTTGTGCGTGCATGGCAGTGTGCAATGATGTTGTGAAGGGTGCATCTGTACAGAGAGCCCAGGCTCTGTACAGGGTCAGATGCTGTAGTTGACGGTTTCTCCTAGATCTGTTCTGGTGGTAATGCACCCTGTAAACGTGAATCTTGGCGTTTCTGAGAACCTTCCGTTGGTGTGGCGAAGGTCAGTGTACGCCACGTAATCTCTGACGGCAGCGACGACGTCACATTGAGGCAGTTGGCGCACGTCCTTTTCAATGACATGGCTTTGATTGTCACTTTTTTGTCAAGCAGACCGTTTATGGATATATTGAATCTATTGGCATGCTCAATGGGTTTGTTTTATTTTTTGTTATAAGTGACTATATAACCTCCTGCCTGTTAATTAGATGTGAATGTTCCTGAAGTCTGCACTGTAGTGGTCTGGGATGTAGAAGGGTGGTACATAATCATGCTGCCCTACATTAAAGTGAAATGAACTTGAAACACACTTGGGTTCCTATATGTGAATATTCACAAAAAGCTGGTCTCTAGCCTTAATGTGTATTATTTATACATAATAACAGTCTATATTGTATACTGTATATGCTGCCTACTTTGAATCTGCAGTCGATGATGATAGGTAGTGTGCTTGATGGTAGGTAGTTTTTCTCTTGAGGTGCTTTTCATCTGAATGGGCAGTTGGCCAGCAACATTTTGCCAATAATACAACATGAGCGTGTTGGCTGGCACTGTTTAGCCAATAATGCAACATGAGCATTGCTGGCTGGGCTCCTTTAGCCAATAACACAAGCATTCCAGAAAAGGACAGGGCATTGAAGAGACTATTGTGGCTGCTTGAAATAAGATGATCTTTATCACATCTAATTGAAAACCAACAAGTGAATTACTTGTAATATCCTCTAGTTTTCAGATGTTTATCATAGGCCTACATTATACTATTTATATCCTATGATCCTCATGATCCTCACACCACAACAGATGTGATAATAGGGTGTACATCAGCCTGTGTGTTTTATCAATTGGTATTAGGCTAACAAGTCATCCTAGCAGTCGGGATGGCCGCGCAAAGCAACATCTCTGCATTTGATAGTCTAGACATGGCCAAATGGAAATGCATCTGACACTAAAGAAAGGCAATCTGCTGTATTTGTTCTAGCACAGGATTGTGAGAACGGTATCATTTACCACTCAATCTTCTTTTATTTAGTAGTAAAGTGTAAACTATAACAAGGCACCAATGATAAAATATACATTTTCTGTAGCAGTATTCAATAACCCTGTAAATACAGTAGTACATGTGGTTATCTCTGCACTGAAACATACTATTTATTAATTTGATACATGTCCTATTACATTAATGCATTACTACCTCAAGAAAGTACTGTCTGTACAAATACCTTTCATAATTCACGACCACACCATCACAATGCATTTATTCAGTACTAGCCTCATTCCATTAGGCTGATTAATAGTGTACTGGGATACAGCTGTCCAGACAATATGTTTGGACAGAGCTCTACATCTAATTACTGTAGTTCACTATGAACGCCAACTGAGGTTTCTACTAAATTGAGATTGGACAGTTGATCAGGGCTTTAAGGTGATCAGCTGTAAAGGCATGCTGATTTGAGCACATACATCCTTGGAAAGAGAGATGGCATTAGATGCTTGATCTGAGACAGATGCACAGGCAGACTGTTTGACAGGCATTGAGCAGCTGGCAGGTACAGCGATGGAGTTGCCTTGAACCCACGTTATGTTTCAGATAACCGTATGTGATGCAAAAGTAATGTATAATATTTTCAACAAAACTGTACCCCCTGAAAAAATGTAAATGTATTCAAATAATTGGTATTGTTTTATAAATCTGCACCGGTATCTGTAAAGAAATGCATGACATTGTAATTATTAGCCTACGCTCATACAAAACTGGTGTTCTATTAGCTTTTAATTAATGTGGAAATGCCATGTTTACTTTGCTTGATCCCTTTAAGCAAACAATTTGTCAGGCGGTGATTTGGTTTTTACACTATACTCTTACACTATATCATTCTGTCCATTAGTTCTGCTGAGCTATATTAGTAAAAGAGACATGGGTTTTTCAGTTGTCTTATCAGGTTAATGAGGATTAAACTAAGAGGATTAGTGTCTGACCACATGAAGATGTTGAATTGACACGTATGCACAGCAAATAGGCTAGTGGTTATAATGAATTTGTTTCATGTTCATTATCACTATAGAACACTAGTTATATTCTGAGTTATCCAAAGTGGGAAATTATCTGCATTTAATCTCTACAAGGATGTAGAACAAAAGCATAAAGGACAACAGATTATGAAACGATATCGCTTTCTACAGTAGGACTGGGCATTGGCAAGGACTTCACAATGTGATACGTCTCACATACATGGGTCATAATACGACACAGTGCGACTACTGCCGTACACTTCAGTATTTTACTGAAGTTATAAAAATACAGCAAAAAACAACTATATTAATAATCTTTTTAATGAATAATATATGAATGATTGAATTCTTTCTTTTTTCTTTTAACTTTTGTATTCCCTGTCGTGTTGTGTGTATATATGTTTTTGTGCTTAATTAAACAAAAGTTTAAAATAATAATAATACATTTGAGATACTGCTGTATTCCTATTTTAGTCCCCCATACAAAATTGGTACTCCTTTTTTTTGAGGTTCTTCTTTTTCTTGTAATTTTCCTCTAGTACTGTGCTCAGAGAGGGTGGGCCAGATCACTAAAACATATCACGACATCAAGGCTGTCACCCACCTTCTGGAGGAGGTAAGCCATACATTCATGGAAAGCTCATTCAATTCCTTTTCACAACTTGTCTTTTATAAGCAGGAAACAAAAGTGTGCCAAATGAAAGCCTAGTGGACCTTGACCATGACTGAATTGTGATAACTAGCAAATTATATTTTCACTATTGTTGCAACATTGTTTTTGAATTTGAGCCTTTCATAAATGCCAATTCTGCATTGTGGTAAAAGTGGATTCCAAATCTTTTGTGAGCACCATCCATGCTTTCTTACCATGGCTTCACCACCACAATGAAATCACCTCAAGTATCAATTAAGTTTTATATTTCTATTCACCACATTGCAGAAAGAGAGGGATCTCGAGTTAGCAGCTCGGATTGGACAATCCCTACTGAAGCAGAACAGAGAGCTTACAGCACGAAATGAAATGTTGGACGAACAGCTTGAGATAGCCAAGGAAGAGGTACAGTATGGATGCTCTCTCTCGTGGCTTATCAATGGCTCTTTACAGTCTACTGCGTCCAGCTGACTGCTGTTCATGTGTAGATCGCTCAGCTTCGCCATGAGCTGAACATGAGAGATGACCTTCTGCAGTTCTACGCCAGCACAGAGGAGTTGGAGAACGCAGAAGCTCATTCACAGTGAGTATACAACACACAGAAATTACACACAACACACAAGATGTACACAGACGCATCTTAATGTACCATCATCAGGGTGATGATGGTACATTAACCCTCATGATGTCCTTCGGGTCAAAATGACCCAAACCACTAGCTCTTTGTAGCAGATAGAGGGTGCTTAACCTAATTCTACAGCTTACACAGACCATATGATGTGCACTGCTGACACAACAAGGTGAGTTTAGAACCCGAGGACAACAGGAAGGTTACAATGCACAAAACAACAAACAAATACATAAAGAAATAATTAATAAAGAAATAAATACACACAGCAATGACAATAAAAAAAACACACAATCAGATGGCATCCTCTGGTGGCATCATTTGATATTATTAAGGACAACAGGAGGGTTTTAAGATGTTTGTCTCCAAAATGAAACTCTTTATTTTGTTCAGAGCATACAGTATCTTACACATATATGCAGGTATCATATGGGAGACGCAAGTCCAAGTTTGATATTGTGTTCATTTCTGGGTCATAGAATCAAAAAGAATGCGTCTTCCAGTTCTCTCAGCAATTTTGTCCAATATGACTTCCTGCATCAGAAACTCAAAGGTCTGGAAGAGGAGAACCGCAAGCTACGGTCCGAGGTAAACTACGTTACAAGTGCAGTCATTTGCTCGAAATTAAAGAAAAGCTTCAAACACAGCTACATTTGATATTAGCTGAGGTGGCCCAGAAAATATACGGTAAATATCAACAGTGTATTGGATTCATCCATGCAATAAAGTATCAAATAGTTTTCCCATACCGAGCTGAACAAGTGTTAATTAGAATCAGCAGGTTGGAACAAATACCTTTTGATGCTACCGCTACTTCCTCAGGCCAACGAGCTGACGTCAGAGACCACCAGCTATGAGGAACAGGAGCAGGAGCTGATGATGGTGTGTGTGGAGGAGCTCAGTAAGTATTGCACAAAGGGTAGACAGACGCATGCATTAGCATTGGAACTCCTAAGAAACCCGGCTGGTGCCTTTCATGTGTTGTGACCCCCACATCCACTCCAATCTCTGTTCCAGCATCTGTTAATAAGCAGGTGGTGGAGCTGTCAGAGGAGCTAGCCCGGAAGGTAGAGGACACCCTCCGGCAGCAAGAGGAGATCAGCTCCCTGCTGGCGCAGATCGTCGACCTGCAAGCCCGCTGCAAAGGGGTGAGGAAGCAGCCCAAACCCACACCCGCGCACCCTTGTGTGTGGTAAATATAGTCAATACAAGCACAAGCACCATCACCAACAATCACTGAGGCTAACCGGTTTGCTTGTTGGAGAAAAAGCCCCATGTGCACCTTTTTAACCACCTTTAACTTGGAATGCGTTTTACTTGTGTAATCGAACACAAACACTGGCATCAAACATTCGAGAGTTCAGCCAGCCCAGCAAAGGTGCCCTCAAGAAGGTTACATAAACCAGACGTTATGTAACCAGCCTTATGTAAAGTAATATGATAGGATGCATGAAATATTTAGCCATTTAAAGCTCTTTTCTCCTATCTCTTCCAATGCACTCGGCTAAAAACACACACTTTAACCATACTGTACTATTATTCATGTGTCTGTCTAGCTCACCAGTGAGAATGAAGAGCTTCACCAGCACCTGAATGCTTCACGGGATAACCAAGTAAAACTTAAATCAGAGGTAAGATGATGTTTATTAAACATTTAGGAATTATTTTATTTGTCTGAACTCAGTATTTTATTTCATTGTTAAATTTCATGTTTGTGCTGCAGTGTCATTCATGGATATGACACTATTGGTTCCAGTTCAAGCTTTACATTCCTAAACCTGTCTTACATCTAGCATACAGTAGTATATTGTTTCACTACTACAGTTTCAGAGCTCTATCTCCCTCTGCCTGCAGATGAAGGACCTGCAGGAGAAGTACTCAGAGTGCGAGGACATGCTACGGGAGGCCAGAGAGGACATAAAGAACCTGCGGAATAAAAGCCTTCCCAATAGCACAGTGCAGCGATACAGTACGCTGGCCTCTGTGTTCCCAATGGACTCCCTGGCAGCTGAGATTGAAGGCACATTCCGCAAAGGTCTCGACAGCCCAGCACCCTCCGAGTACAAGTGAGCTCTCAAGCTGTAACAATTACATTAAGTAATGAGGCAGTAGGTTAAAGCTCTCAAACGACATCCCTCCACCATAAATATTAAGCAGGTTGCATGCAAACAAAGCAAACTACTTCTTTAGATAGCATTAGCATAATAATAACATCACATACAGTACAGTATGAACAAGCATGTTTAGGGCCTGTGTCCACCAAATGCATGTTTAGCGCTAATAGGGCCTAGTTTCAAACCCTATGGAGCTCAATGCTTACAGCACACAGTCTAACCTTTGGTGTCACTCCTCTCTTGTCGGCCAATTAAAATAGAGGAGAGGGCGGGAACACTGTCAAAAATGGCGGATGAGACACTGATCCTGTCAATGACGGGATACAGTTAATTCCTGTTATTTTAGCTATCCTTCCTAAAGTTAACCAAATTTATAATCGTATACACTACTGTTGTAGTGTTGCACTGTACAATGCTGAAGTGCTGGAAGACGTTATTTTGTAACCTGGCAACTGTAAGCGTTTAAGAGAAGTGTCGCTCTCGACACAAAAAATGCATTTGGTGGACTTAAACAAAAATAAGTTTGCGGCGGTTCTTCTTTCACATCATCACCCAAAGTGTGCAGATCAGGCAGATGTGTGAGAACAAGGTATTGGCACCATGGTGTGTTAACCTGTACTTGACTCACACCCGGTGTTAACAGGAGCCACCCGTGGCGTGTGTTTGAGACGGTGAAGGTGGTGAGCAAGGCGGCCAGGCTGCGATCTCGGTGCCAGTCTCCGGGGCTGCCAGGCTCCAGCCCCGTGTCCAGCCTGCCCAGCCTCACCAGCACCCCCCGCACCAGCTACTATGGCTCTGACAATGCCAGCCTGACTCTGGAGGACAAGCCCCACACCAGCCAAGCTACCAAAGAGGAGAACAGGTCTGTAAGAGCGCGTGTGTGTGTGTGTGTCACATGCGACAGGGCTGTTTGATGGAGAGAAGGGAAATAGATGAGAAAATAAAGTGTAAACATGGTAGTGCATTTGAAACCCGAGGAGGAGACAACAGGAGGTTTAACCCTCAGGCCTGCTTATCATCAGCCCCCCAGTCTAACAAATGCTGTTAACAACTTGGTGTTCCCCCCTGGTCTCCAGTAGCGGTGAGGGGGCCAAGCGTATTGGCCAGCCAGGCACCCCAGGGGGCCAGGACCTAGAAGCAGCGCTGCGCAGCCTGTCAGACCGCCAGCGGAGCCACTCCTCCGAGAGGCCCTTCTTCGACGTGGAGCGCGAGCGGAAGCTGCGGGCCCTGGCGGCGCGGGGCGAGGGGGCGGAGGGGGCGGAAGGGGTGGAGGCCTCCAGTGGCTTCCTGACGCCCAACGACAGCCTGCCATCCAGCTCGGCCACCTCCACAGGCACCAACTACTCCAACGGAAGCTCCCGGCACTCCTGTGGCTCCTCGGGAAGCTCCAAGTCCTACTTGCCTGACCGCCTGCAGATTGTAAAGCCCCTAGAAGGTGGGTGGGCTTTCACTGTTAGGCCAGTTAGGATGCCACGACTGGAGCGCGTCCAGACTAGCCGTGACCTTCTGTTGAAAATAAAACATTACAAGATGGGACAGACTGAGTTTTTAAAACTGTATAAATGTGCCGGATGGGGATGGATAAACGTGTTTGACTGTTCAGCTCTCTCTCTCTCTCCCTCCCTCCCTCTCTCCCCTGCCCACCCCCCCAGGTTCGGCCACTCTGCACCAGTGGCAGCAGCTGGCCAAACCCAACCTGGGAGGCATCTTGCACTCACGGCCAGGGGTCCTGACCAAAGACTTCAGGGAGCTGGAGGTGGACATGCAGCACGTCTACAGCCTCAACGACCTGGAGGAGGACGAGCCTGACCTGTCGCAGCTCCCCGCAGCGCACAGCACCATGGGTAAGACACACACACACACACACACATTCACTGTACACACATACTTCATATTACTTTTTCTCATTCCTTGTTTTGGTTTGGTTAGTGTTAACGTGGATTCATACCATTGAAATATTGTACCTTTTAACCACATATACTGTACCTATTCACATTAAGTATGTCACCCATCCTGTAAAGTAGCTTTATATGTACAATGGTGCTCAAATGCAATTGACGTGTCCATTTTAAGTGTGTTGTATAGTTCTATGGTTATAAGGATAGCACCACTACTATGGTGCTGTCCTTGACGTATTACCTGTATGTAATCCCTGGTGGACCTGTGGCTTCTCACTAGCTTGGCGTGTACAGTAGCTGTGTGTGTGTGTTTGATGTGTTAAGTGTGTCCCTCTCCCTCACAGTGTCTCCCTCCGGCCCCACCCTCCCCCAGACCTCTCCCGCACATACCAGTATGTCCAGCCAAGTCTTCAAACCCTCCCTTGCCCCCTCTTTCACAAGGTAAGAACACATGCTGTAGCAAACATACTGACTCCTCCTCCATTTCTCTTCATGTACCATTTAGTTCCAGTGATCAGAAGACCTGTTCTCAGCGTGTTATAAAAGAAATATAATAGGCTCCTTCAGTTTCCTTCAGCATGCTTTGGAGGTTCCTGACATCCTCTCTTTAACCCTCCTATTGTCCTTAATTATGTTGAATATGCCACCAGAGGGTGCCATCTGTGTACTATTGTATGGTTCTTTTTATTGTCATTGCTGTGTGTATTTATTTCTTTATTAATTATTTCTT
>JAODUG010014838.1:0-23690 GCA_027564795.1 Aphredoderus sayanus | reverse complement strand
TTGATGCTCCATGCAGTGATCTCTACCCCTCCTGTCGCCCCCTGCCAGTGTCAGGATGTGTACCATCGCACTGCACAGATCACATACCAAACACACAACAGCTGCTGCTACTGCCCCATTAACAATACAGCCTGCAGGCCCCCATCGCCGCACCCTGAAGAAATCCCATGGATGTGTGAGCGTGCACGTGGAATCGTGCACAGCTATTCTTTCCAAGCTCCCGCTTTCAAGAGGAATGCCTCTGTAATATTGTACGGAATGTAATCACCCCTGATAGGTGGCTCAATGTCAATAAATGAATAATGCCCACCACAGCCTAACCATGTTGGTTTAGCGGAGGCTCAAAAGCCCAAGAAGATTTTAACAGACTTTGTTGTCTAGCAGATTAATCCTCATATGACACGGTACTAGCCAAAGAAATCTCATATTAATAAAGAGAGGCATTCCTCACTGGATTGGGTGTGAACCTGTACGATATGGAGACACACACTCACACTGTGCATTAATGAACACATACATTTTGTAAAGCCATTGACTGAGAGCATGGTTGGCTACAAAGGTTTGGGATGGAAGACTCATGGGAAATAATCACCATGACCCCAGACATCTGGTCCACTGTACCTCACCTAATGTCCAATGCACTGATCTCTACAGTGTGTCTTCATACAAGCATTGGCTCCTATGACCCATTTGGCCCACTGCAAATATTTAAGGTTCTTAAAGGGGTGAACCTCATACACAGCCAAACTAATAAGAATTTATATTAAACAACTGACTTTATTAGTCCCACATTATCCTTATGCATATGGACTATTGCTTTCCACATAAGAAACAGAGAATGGGCTTTTGGGAGATTTGTCTTACCTGCCCCAGAGATATTTTGTTTTAATAAAGAAAAAAGTCATTAGCCCCCAGAGTTGTGACCAAATGGATTTAGCCCCTTACCCAAATTGCTTAAAGACCTACAAATATCTCCTGTGTACAGAACAGGATATGAAAAACGTCTGCTGTCGCACCAAAGTTTTGTGCCAGCCAATCATGTTCTGTATGCACCTGTGTGTGTGTGTGTGTGTGTGTGGGAGGGGGGGGATGGGGGATGGGGAGGATATGGGGGGAGGGGGGCGGGTTATTCAATTCCAGTAACACCCCTATATTGATCTTCAAAGCTGATTTGCTTCTAAATCAAGGATTTTTACATTGGACATGGGCATGTACTGTAGATCAAAGGCAAAACTGTATCCACTCATCATCCCAACAGCAGGAAGTAATTCTCATTAGACGAGTCAGAAATTCAATGAGCTTGCCCCCACAAACACTTGGGCATCAGCTGCATTTTCCAAAGTGGGCAAGGAGTTATAGTATTTCACAAGTTTATAGGCGTCTTATGCTCCATTTGAAAATCAACAGCTCCCCTATATAATAAAAGCGGGTTGGGGCATATTCTCTCTTAGTTAAGCTAACACACAAAAACACACAAGGCACTGCCATGTCTGTGTGGAAGACAGAGGTCGTCACCGGTCGTGTGAAAGAAATGTGTGGGAAAAGTTGGACTCTATATTGGGAGGGTGTGACAGTCACCGATTTCATTCCATTGCTTTTATTGGACAAAGAAGAGGAAACTTACACAGGGATGTAATAGAATTAAATGGTTTAAAAAAGGAAGGAAACCACCACTGATAAGTCTCTAAATGTTGTCGGAAGGGATCCCTCATCTTGTGATGGTAGCCTATAAATACTAGGCATTATTTCAGGTGGATGTTAAAAGCAAGTAGTTCACCATATGAGTAATTCCCCTAGCCCTACTTTGATAAGCTGTCTCTGAAAGCTGTAGAAAAGCCAGAATAATGTTCACAGCAAGCAGATAGGCCTACTGCTCAGCTGTAACTGTAACCTTGCACAAAATGTTATGCCTCTCACTGTGTGTGGCAACATTTCACCCATCAAATGTGTTTCTCATTTTGTTAAATTCTGTTAGGAAAACAGCGAAATAAGATAATATATTTAGATAACTGGGGGAAAAAATACTAAAATACATATTAAATCAAGTCTCATAAGGGGCATGCCGGCAATATGCACAGCAATATGCAGATTTTAAAGTCTATTTCTAATTCCCCTCACAGTAGTGCGCCGTAAGCATTTCCGTCTAAGCGCAGGTCTTTGTTTATCTAACCATACTGTAGGTCCTGGTGGACCTGGTTCTGGCTGAGCAGGAAGGGAAGCTGATGGGATGCTGTAGGAGCAGAATATCATTAGCCATCATGAGTCACATCTTCGCTCTCCATCCCTGAATGAAAGCTCACCACATGGCTAGCCCTGTTTAAAGCCAGCTGCCAGGTGACTGAGTGAGTCTTCAGATCAACTGTTTGGCTTGGACCGGACGTCTTCCTTGAAGAAACTATTAGAACAAGACACCCAAAACGTGCACAGGGGTGGTTTTTGCACTGACATGGCTTCTCAACCCACCTGGCAAAACAAATGAACATTTGTGTGCACATGCGCACAAGAACCTGGACTATGTAGAGTGTAGACACACGAAAACTGAACATTAAAGAGAATATACAATGCCTTACCGTAGCCTACAGTATATGTGCATGTGTATGTGTGTGTTAATTCCACAAAACAAAAGTAAATGTTGAAATAAACAATTGGTAAGGGACAATCTAAATTACAGTAGTGTCATTTCTGAATTTCTGTTGCTTTTGTGTGACATACATTCTAGAAATGACTGACTATTACTAGGAATATCTCTTACATGCCAGTATATGCATGATCATTGTGTTCTTCAAAATAACATGCAGTATGTGTCAATAGTGGTCCAGTAGTTGTCTTACACGCCAGTAGTCTTTGTTTATAAGTGTTCTGTGGGCTGACACTCAAATGCAACTGTGGTTCAGTGGTAATGTGGCCACTGAGAAGGCCTATGGCAGACTCAAGGAGCCAGACCAGACCCAGAATTGGCCAATCAATGTTTACTGTTTACTGGCCAGGCACAATGGTAAACATTATGAGACCAATTTTTAAGAGGTTAGAGCATGAAAGAAGTTGACTGTAGAAAGAAAAGTATAGTGAAAAAGTAAAAGGTTAATATTAATGTCATGCAATCAGCTGCAATGCTGCTGAAAGAGGGGCCTAGTCTAGTTTCTAATCTAGTTTTATAAAACCACTCTCAGATGATTATCAAAGTAAGTGGTTTTCCATAATACTACAAATACTGCTTTTCTGGCTTGTTCGAGAAAGCAGGAATTTATTTTGAATATTATTTAACAGTATTTATGTTTGGATTAGTTATGTCTGTAACTCCAGTCCCCTCAATACTCTCGTACAGACCAAATCTATTCTTTAGGGCCGTTTCTATTGCAGGCGAGGGGTTATCTGTGACCCCAGGCTGGTGAATTGCCCTCAGCAATTAAACCATATCATGGTCCGGTTCATAACTTATTTATACTTCCAGATAGTTATAGATAATATCTTAAAGAAAATGTAAACGTATTTTGATTATATCTACAAACTATAGTGTTGGCAAGATATCATTCCCGCTGGCCAAAATTCACATCTCTGGTTATACTGAAGAGTGTTTTGATGTATGCAATGCCGAGCCTTTGGCAGCGCATCAAACCTTACATTGTGCTCATCTCAGGGGCCTGCTTGTTATGCTTGCCTACGGTTCACCGTTGATAGAAAACTGGCCTCCCGTGAGACAAACACGCGGCCACCTGGCTCCAGCGTGCCTAGCCAAAGCGTGCACGCGAGACACGTGCGCTGACAGAAGCATGTTCAATCAGACAGCTTCAATTGCAGTGGTGGCAGCAGCAGCGTGGGACAGGAGACAGCAAGGCCTCAGATTAGCTGCGATCAGCAGAGATGAGTCTGGGCCACCAGCCAGCTGAGACAGACATGGAAAAGGACAGAGGGTGAAGGAGACAGGGGGGGGGGAATAATGGAAGGAGTTTAAAGTTAAGGCGTAATTGCTGTAGGGCTTATTTACAAAATATCGCCAATAAACGCTGATGAGAATTGATGTCTACTCCCCGTCTGCAAGCGATTTGGAATCTGTGGTGTGGAACTGAACTGGCCTGAGAGGGAGAATGAAGATTACTGATAACAGATCAATGTTTTGGTTAGTGCAGAGAGGTTGAAGCTCACTGCAGCAGGAACTCCGCAGCATTTGGTCCAGAGATTCAGACTGGTTGGATAGAATGTTGAGAGCTATGAAGAAGGGAATCAGAGATAGCAACAGGGAGATTTACTGGTGCATTAAAGAGACAAGGGAGCAAAAGCAGGAAGAGAGGGATTTTGCAGCCTTTTTAAAAAGGTCCTAGTGTCCCAGAATAAATCCCAAACACTTAAAATGAGTTACAGCCTGATTAATGAGGCAAGCCAATGCTATACAGTATGCACCTGTGCTGCCTTAGAAACAGCGGCAGCCCAAAAGAGTTAGTACTAAGAGGAATAGGCAGAAAACAAACTAAATGAACAAAACAGAACACTAGAAATGTGTTTCCTGAATAGAATATGGAATTGCCAGTAGCACTGGGTCATCTTGGCTAGGATGATAGGTGGTTGCAGGGGTCTGTGTGGGTGCTTACATGTATGTAAAAGCTCTAAAATATGTACACAGAGTAGGAGAATGGTGTTGTAAGCATAGCCTACATCATTGAAATCTTCTTCTACATTCTTCAATTAACCACAACAGAAGTAATAATTATATCTCTAGCATATTATCAGACCTCTATCCAGCATATCCATCCAGTAGTGTGGCAGTATAATAAAGTCAATGTATTAAGAAATAGAATGTCAAATGAAGAGAAGGGAGACCAAACAAGATATAAATTGTAATAAAGACAGGACAGGACAGTTACTGCAACTGCATGCAGAGACCAATCAGACACACATGCCTAAAATATAACAAATCAAAAGCACAGAGTGGAAGAATCAAGAGAAGTCATGTAGTCAGGCAGACAGCGCCACAGAGCACAATGGGATCAAACTCACATAGAGCAGATCAAGACACAGACAGCAGAACACAGAGGAGAGGTTGGGACTGGCATATGTCATAAACTGCTGTATATACGCTCAATACAAAAATAAACAATTTCACTCCCATTTTTCTATGCACACAACATTAATGAACTACGTTTCTATCAAATTATGTCCACAGATTTGTTGAAATCTGTGTTAGTGAGCGCTAATGAATCCACCTGGCAGGTGTGGCATATTATCATGCTGATTAAACAGCACCATTCTTGCACCGGTGTGATTTGGACTTGTCAGTATCCCTCCTGATGTACTCAGAAATCTCGTATTTGGCCACACAGCGGCGCCATCTGTATGATTTGTGTTTTTCAATTGGCATTGCTGTGTGAATTAATTTTTTTATTAATTATTTCTTTATGTTTTTATGTTGTATTGTCGTGCCTTTTAACCCTCCTGTTGTCGTTAGGTTTCAAAGTCACACCATGTTGTGTCAGCAGTGCACATCATATGTCTGTGTAAACTGTAGAATTAGGTTTAGCACCTTCTATCTACCACAAAAAGCTAGTGATTTGGGTCATTTTGACCCGGAGGACATTACGACGGTTAAAACAGGCCACTCATTTTATCAATGATTATTGTTGAGCTAGTGTATCTAGCAGTCTGTAGGATCAATACCAAATAACACCACAGACAATAGTTTATATAAGAAATCACAAATCTCTGAATTATTCAGAGTAGGGAGTGAAGGCAGAAATGGTGGGGGAAGGGAGTGGTAATGAGGGGGGCACAGCAAGGTTTATTTAAAAACGTAAAATGTTTAAATATATAGTATCGCAATTGCATAATATGAACATAGATGAAGAGAATGGATGTAATTAGGATGGAATGAGTACACAAGGTTTATCTATGGAAGTGGTTTAATCCTTTAGTTGTCTTAAGGGTCAAAATGACCCAGCGCACTACATTTTAGTGCCAGCAGAAGGCACCACCCACAACACAGACATATGACATGCTGCGCTTGTCGCCGTCTGCTGGCGTAATAAGGTAGTGTGTTTGAAACCCAAGAATGGCGGGAAGGTTAAAGGTTGTGCTTCATTCAAACGTCACATTCAAACAGCTCAGAGACCACACAGTGTCACACAGACTTTTGTCTTACAATGAACTACACAGATGTACTAGGTCAGGGGTTTGCAACCTCTACTATCAAAATTAAATGTCAAAGACACCACGTGTCTTGTTAGTTTACACTGGGAGGAATATTAAATGTGTTATTTAGTAGCGTCTCAGCCCCTGTATCATCTGGTCTCGCTCATGCTTAACTCATGCTTAACATGCTATTGCATCTAAGGCAACGCATCAGCTCACAGGTGCCGCTCATTAGAGCTGTTCAACTTTAATTAGTCAGTCGGGGGAAATGTATTGCACAGCTGTCCCGCCTCTGTGCTGTACATGTCCACACTGACAGACACACAAATGCATACAAGCTCCTGTCGACCAGACCTCAAAGGTCTGCCACTTTGTTTTCATCTTTTATGACTTCGGCGGATCACTCTAGCAGAGCACATTGTTAACACACTATCTCGCCCCCGTCCCTGGACTAGGAGTTGAGACCGCCCGTCCTGACCATATGTGTAGCCTAGACATTTTAGGGCGCACACACACACAGTAACACATGAAAACTGTGTTACTCTCAGTCTGGGGTCATGCGAGTTAGATGTGTGAAGCCCTGCTGATTAATGAGCTAAGAAGGAACACAGGTCTCAGAGCCTAGGCAGCAGCACACACTTGCGTCAGGAAACAAGGGGAATCCAACAGAAATTAAGAAAAAGTTAATATTGTGTATTAGCATACTGTGTGTGTGTGTGTGTGTGTGTGTGAAAATCCCCACACACAATCACAAAGTATCACCGAATGCCTTTACAAATGCATGTTTTATTTTCCCTTTGCTCAATCAAATCATATGGCATCTCAATACATTCCCATGTGGAATTATTCATTTTCATAATTACAGCTGACAAAGCAAGGGTATAATGTGAACATTTTACAATTCACTGGTGCAGACAGAGATCCAACATCCCCCACATTCAAACCTCACCACTAAAGGTTTGTAAACACGCAGTTAGCTCACAGGCTTAAGTGGTCCCCGTAGAACAGTGAAAAGCCACTCAGTCTTTCTACTCTCATGTAGCAACATCATTTCCCTATGTAATCATGGTGACATGGCCAATAACCAAAAGACTATTCTATGACAAGCCATTCATTATAATGACGTGCCTTGTATTACAAGAAAGTGGTAACTGATGTAACCTGACCTCAATGTGATAGGATAGGGACTTGCCTTTAATGCTGTCTATCAGCAACAACGTGATAAATGGCATTTATTAGCATACAGAAAAGCAACATCCAGCTACTCTTGGTTAAAATGAACAACTATCTTAAACCCAGTGTTCTACCAAATTCTATAACAAATTAAATGAATCTACTGTAATATACAGATGCAAATACTGTATAATTGAGCAAATCAATTATTTAATAATGGCTTACGGACAATAACACATATTAAAACCAGAGCCAATGCTCAGCCAAGGAGCATCTCCCTCATACATTTAAGGCACACACAGATATAAATGTGCGTGCACACACACACACACACACACACACACACACACACACACACACACTAACTAACCTCCTTGCTCAGCAAGGGGGGAGCAAAGTGGGTGGGTGAGTGAGGGGCCTGTGTTTACACTGGCTGGGTGTACAGCTTGGAAGCCCCATGGAAATGGCTAGGCCAGATCTAATGGAGAAAGCCCTGCTATGACTGACAGGGCCTGCAAGGCTACAATCAATTCAGCCCCACCCGCCTGAGCCCCCAAGGTGACCACACCAAGCAAAACAAATCAGATAGATTAAAAGGAAATGTTTGCCATACCACAACCATGGCAGGCCATACAGGGGTAGGAAACATGAGTTCCTCACTAACTTGCTGTTTACTGTATAACGAATGCCAAGTACGTTCACCTACGTTAGATTGAATATCACTCCCAGAGATGAAAATGTAGGTACATATAATGTACTGACTGTGTATGCATGTATATAAAATATTCCCTTTGTTTCCACCATGTGTTTCAACTCACTTGCTTCATCTGATAAATTCTACTCCAAGATTAAAACAACAGCCAAAGTCCCCCGCTGTCACAAATGCAATTGCAATGTCCTTGTAAAATGAAATGCACAGTATACAATCTCAGGGAAGGAAATTAACTGAAATTCCTATAATTAAATCAAGTAGTGTTAGTGTTCGTTCCTAATGCCATATCTATTCAGGGAACAGAAACAGCTCTCTGTGCTGCCACCCGGACCTCCATCAACAAACCAAAGACTATTTATTGAGATAATTACATTAGATGGCTTTAGCCCCTTTTCATGGCAGCTTGGTGGTTCCTGAAGTGACTTCTTTAGAGTATCGAAGAGAAGTGAACTCCATGGAGAGACCATGGTGATGAAGATAAAGGGGTGAATGGACTGATGGACCAACAGGCAAGCCAAGGGTCTCTCCCCATCCATCACGATCACACATATACAGGCCTACTCACTATTCCTGCACATGCACACACGCACACACACACATAACACACACACACACACACACACATACACACACAGCTAATGAATGGCATTAAATCCGGTTAGCCAGTTGCCATACTAGCCTCCCACAAATCTCCTTAGGCTGGCTGTATTGTGACTAAAGTCACAATGCATTTGAGGTTCACTTGCTTGGGCTCACAATTAGCAAAAAGTGGTATACACACTACTCACCAATTCTATTATGATCTGATTCTTTGCAGAATTTAAGAAAGCATTTTAAGACAATATATTGTGTGTAGTATTTGGAAAATATAGGTTAGTATTGAACAATTTGTGTACAGGTGGCTCATGTGGCTGTTTTCGATCACTGAAGGGCATGCAGTTAGCACTTCCACCAATAAGAACTTGTATCCTTAAAATCTGAGTACATGGCCCTAGAATGCCATCTAGTGAACTAACAGTATATTGAATAGTCATAGAAATAAAATCTGTTTCCACTGAATAAATGGCATTTATTAAAATATTGTGTGATGTACACTGGATTAATTCTTAATTCTTATATTAAATAAATGCAATACAACAAAATATGTCCAATGCTATATCACTCAACTGATTCATGGGATTATCCTTTGTGTTTTTAAACAATATATTTAAGTATATTTAACTACTACAGAGACTGGTTTAGTACCTTCAACATTTGATGCATTTCAACTTGGAGTGGTATTGTCCATAATTGAATACCTCAATACAAACAGAATAATACAGAATAATAGCAACATTCCATCTTGGAACAGTTTGTAACAAAGACAATGCAAAGTAATTTACTTGTGGAACATTTACCAAACACCACCAGAGGGCAGCACTATCATTGACAAGAAGTGTGCTGGGCATTTAATGTAGTTGTCTCACACCAAATAATCTCAATGCTCACTCCAATCATGCTTTATTTCATTTATTTTTTTTAGAAAATCAAGTACAATCATATATTTTAAAAGATTTGCAGCCCACCCTTAATAAGTATGTTTAGGTACCGGCACATACAACAGCCACTTGAAGAGCCTATATTCCTCAACCCTTCCAAAGACCCTTAGGATCAGTGGACAAGTGCAGGGTGTTCCTAGTCTGTCCCAGGCTTGGCTTCAGTTCTCTGCCCTGCTGCTGGTTTCATGCTGAGAGTTCAGAGTTTAAGGTCAGTCCAGGGTCACACCTTCAGGCAGTTCAACCACCACAGGTGCACAGTCCTCCAAATCCGCATCAAAATCCCAACAGAACTTCTTTGTCAGGTGGGCTTTGAATTTCTCTGCTCGCTTACGCAGTGTGCCATCTACCCCAGGTCCCATGGCAAACTGAAAAAAGTCCTGTGAGAAAAACAAAAAAGATTTAATGTGCCTGAATAGCATGGCAGTGCTGGGCATTCTTCTAAAATCCACAGATTCAAATTGTATTGCAACTCTGTCACTACAAGAATCAGTTGAAAGACAAAATATTAATTTAGTATTTATTTTGCGTGTCTTCATGTAGAGTATCTTATTGGCACAACAGATTGAATAGTTTAGGTAAAAGCATTCTGATTGCTTTGAAAGAGTACTATAGTGCTTATTATGTAATGCTAATGTTGCTTTGCTATTAACCGGATTTTACTTTTCTAGTATTATAATAATTTTCTATAATTGAGTAATTGGTTGTTTCAAAAAATAAATGCACCCACTGTAAGTAAGTCATATATTCTACTTGCTTACATAGACTCATCCTGATGAATAAACATCAGCCATGTGGTTGCCACTGCATGATCTAATGCGATGAGGATACATGGTCTACCTGCAGAGTGGAGGTGAGAAAGTTGTTCTGAGACACGATGTCCACAAAGAAGTCGGGAGGGATTTCTCCTAGCTGGTGATAGAGCACGCCGATCAGCCCCAGGTAGAGGTCCTTACGGGTCTGCATAGCCTCCTCTGCACGACACAGGAGAGCCAAGAGGCGCTTCCAGTGCTCGAAACCCTCGTATACGTTTCCGATCAGGAAACACACAAAGGCAAACTGTAGCTCACCTGACAAGGGAGAATACAAGAATGCAATAGGTTGCTTTCATTTGCTCTCGCAAATCTTTCGCAGCCACCATCATTTCTACATAAAGATTTCTGTACTGTAACTTTTAAACTAAATCCTCCAGGCACTCTGCAGAAGGTTTTCTAATTAAGGGTCAGTTCATGAGAATATTTCATTTGTAATATAAAATACTGTAAGTAATGGTGTTTGATTTTACATATGGGATGGGTGGAAGCTATAAGTAACTCTAATCTTGTTGGGGTCACAGGTCAAAAGTAGGAATAACTGACCTAGGACATTCAGAGGCTGCAGTTGATGATGCTTTTCCAGCAGGGTCTCCAGAGCATAGCTTTGATCCAAGCTGCACTGAGTGATCTGGGCTGGTGTGGCCCCCGGGGGGTACATGTGACTTGGAACATGAGAGAAGCGTAGTTCTGTTCCCTCCCTCTGCTTCATCTTGGGGAGCTTCTCTAAGCCCTCCTTCATACTCTGGCAGGCTGTGTCATTCCTGGGCAGATTCTGCTCAGCCCTGTCCTTGGTGTGTTTAAGATGGAGCTCGGGAATTACATCAGTTAAGGCGCACACTCGACCCGACAGAGGCTGCAGGTCACTGGCCACTTCCTGGGTCAGTCTGTCAGTAAGGGATACCCACTTTCTCAGAACCTCATAGGGATAGGGTCCCAGGGAAGGGTCCAGCTCTTTAAGGTTGGCTCGGACCCGGCTGACTTCCTCTTCATTCTGGGAGGCTGAAAAGTTTAGATCTTCTTCTTTCTCATCCCAATTTGCCAACAGCACCTCTCGGGGTTTGAGGGTGAGAAAGAGACCAGTCTTTGGACCAATTTCACCTCCACACTGTGGAGAGTAATGGAGATAGTGGAGACCCGGAGGGATCATCTTCACACCCCGGAAGCGAGGACCAACCTGCCAGCTCTTGTAGTCAATCCCAAGCTCTGTACCCTGCGGAACACCCAGCAGGACAAGTGTAGCTCCTTCTTCAAACAGCCTCCGAGCAAGATCTGGGTCCATATCCACACTAGCCATGTATTCTCTGACGTCTGAACAAATACGCAAGAATGTACTTGTTCTAACGTGTTCAAAATAGTAGTGTTAAATGTGTAATCTCCGTCGTAAGCAGTGTTTAAACGCTGATTTAATTTAAACTGGTGGTACAAAATGTTTATTTTCGTCGGGCACGTACACGGCAAGTGATTACGTACACGATAAAATATACGATAACTATATATCACATATAAATGATTATACTGGTGGTCTATGTCATACTTAAAAAGAAAAATATACCATACACACTCCACGTTTAAATGTTATTTCCCAGAGTAACTAAGTGCAACGGTATTATAATCCCCCACAGGAACACATTGCTTGAAGAAAAGGTTCTCATGAAAGTTAAAGTCAAAACCCGTGCCTATGATAATAACACAATATAATTCCTTCATATTCTGATATCAAGAAAATATATATGAGAGAACTAAGGTAATATTTTGTAGGAAAATTATTTTTCATGTTATTTTCTATAATTTTATTAGTCTAGCCACCCTCCTGCCCAGTAGGTGTCGGTAGTATGTACGTCTAACCGTTGGTTGTCTTTGGAGTAAACGAATGAATAATAAGCACTAAACTGGAACGTGCCATGATAGGTAGCCGAAATGTAAAACGTAAATAGACCCCGAAGAGTACAAGGTAAGGTCACTGACAGTGACAAGACAACTATTCTGTACAAACCTGTAGGTGCTGATCAATTTCAAAACCAATAATTTAACAGACTTTTAAAGATAATTGCTGCATGTTAAGTGGAAACTCGTGGTGCCATTTACAGTAAATAGGGTCACCCACAGTCACCGTCACTTCTCATTGTAATAGTAATTATTTGTTTAATGTTGCAAGACCATATGCATGCAACCGTCTACATCTGCTTATTGGTACAGTAACATAAATCACGTTATCGAGGGACTGCAGTAATGAATAGCATCTATATATAATTAAAATAGGCCTACACTGGGGGATCATGACATGATTCACAACATTGACAAGCTGTCTGATTTTAGGTTTGTTAGAATATAGTTCCCTGAGCCATTCCCATAATCTTACCGCGGCATTATTTTTTTTAAATTAAGACTTAAAGTAAACAATTTAGAGTTATACAGTTATACAGTGTATTTTATCTAAATAATAAGTGGAAATTGGGAGCCAAATAAACAAATCTTACAAAGCTTAGTGTAGAGGGTAAAGCTTTACTTTGCTAAGTAAGTATTGCTAATATTTATGTCCAACATCTGCCCTTTTTTCTGCCTTCCAGCATAACGTCAATGTCTGCCTCTATGGTCAGCCGACAGTTAGCCAGGCACCGAGGCCTCTTCCCATGTCTTAATAAAGACTACCTGCTGAGCCAACGGCTCCACCAGGCTCATGGAAAACCAGAGGCTCTGCTTGAGGATAAAGAGGAGAGGGATGTGGTGGGTCCACGCCTGGAAGCATTACTGCCAGGGGACTATAGGCTTCACTACAGCCCTCTTTCTTATCGTAGACCTAAAGGAAACTCCAAGAGAAAAACTAAAAGTGACAAGGATGACCAATGTCACACCACTCTCATGCATTCCTTCAGGCATGCAAGCAATTACTACAGTGTTAGTTCTTCGCGGCGCCTTTCAAGTACAACAAACACCCTGCTTGACTTAGCATTTAACAAAACCTCAGAGGCTAAGACACTGACCCCATTGCATCACTGCAAAGACTGCCTAATTCTGGACGTAAAGCCAGATCCACGTGCCTTCCAAAGGTGCCGACCCGAGTATGGGTCTGTGACCCTTGACCTTGCCCAGCGACCAACGCCTATTGAATCTAAACAGGCCTTCCACCTGCTCCACAAAGTTACTGTGTTGAAGGGCAGCATGAAACCAATGGAAGTGACTCGGTTCCTTGTGGAGCTTGGTTGCTTACAGCAGGAACAGACAGCACTTGTGAGAAGTGACACGCGCTTTATAATGCTTCTCCGATACGCAGTGGAAAACCTGCGCTACTTCACTCACCCCGAGTTGCTGCACGTATTGCAGTCATTTGTGTGGCTGGGTCTGCCCTCTACTCATAGCATACTTGGACCATTTGAGGCCGAGCTGTGTCACAGGGCCAGCCAAATGAGCTTACAACAGCTACTGTTAGCTGCAGACCTGTGGCGCTGTCTCAAAAGGCCAATGTCCCAGTTCTTAAAACACATCTACGATGCAATCAACTTGCATATAGGACAGATGGGTATCGCTGAGCTAGTACAATTGCTCTATGTCATGGGGGAAGGCAGGCACTGCCCAAAACAATTAGTGGGTCCTATAGAGCACCTTCTGAGGCTCCACACGGACAAACTGCAGCCGGAGGAGATTGGCACAATTTGCCTTGGGCTGTTTAAATCCCAGACATCACTGTCTGTGGGTGCAGTGAACTACCTAGTGGATAAGGCCTACTCTGTGGTAGAGGAAATGAGTGACTTTGCCATGGTGAATGTATTGAAACTAATGCGGTTCAGTTACTTGGATCACATAGCATGGCTTGAGGTCATGGAACAGGAAGTGCCTCGTCGGGCCCCTAGAATGAGTGTTCAAGGGCTGATGCACGTCGCACTGACCTGCTCCGCACTGCATTACCGCAACGACCATATTCTCCAGGCTGTGGCGGAGAGATTGCCTTCACTGGCAACACACTGTAAAGGAGTAAGGAGTAAAGACTCCTGCAAGTTGCTGTGGGCCTTTGGCACGTTACGTATCCTCCCTCATCAGTACCCAGACTTTTACCCCAGCCTTACAGAAGCCCTGCGGGACAGAAAAGCTGAATTCCAGCGCTACCCAGAGCATCTTCTCACTGGGCTTCTCGGCCTGGCTTTTGTCTCTCAGTTGCCAGAGGACTTGCTAACCTTAGCCTTGAGCCCTGAATTTGTAAGGCATGCCACAAACTGTAAACACCTAGATTTGAAGAAAGACTTGTTCACTTTAGATGGAACTGTCGCTCTAGAGATTCCTCACTGGACCGGTCCGCGTTTGGATTGCAAACTAAGGGAAGAAGTGGTGAACCTGCTGTGGAAATATGCTCAGTCAGATGTATGCCAGAAACCAGAGGTTGTGGAAGCACAGAGGGCACTGCAGGACCTGCTGGGAGGAGAAGAATTTGTGCTTAAAAGGATGATTCTCCCTCACACCCGTTCCATAGACCTAGAGGTACATTTTGATAACAAAGGACAGCCTCAACCTGTAAACTCACCATCTAGTCGATCTACTTTGTATCCAGTGACGACCTTGTCTAGCTCTTCTAATCAGGCCTGGGAGAAGGTTAACATAGGCATAACACTCACGGATGACCTCCTATCACAGCTAGTACATTCCAGAAAGAGCAAGGACATTTTAACCTCCCCTCTTGAAAACAATGATACAGATTTTCATAGAATAGAGTCAGATGAAGATGAAAGGATGTTTATTGCCGGGGTGGATGAATACAAGAACATTCCTGGTTCTCTCAGAAAATCCAGGCCAGTCCACACCCCTAGGGACAAGGGTATAGTCAAACTAGCTATCCAGGTATCCAACAGGAATCATTACTGCTACCACTCCCATCAGTTGCTGGGCCTTCATGCTATGAAGAGGAAACAGCTGAGATTGGCTGGATACAGGATCGTAGAGCTGCACCACTGGGAGTGGTTTCCCTTACTGAAGAAAAGCAACGCTGAGAAACTGGCATACTTGCACTGCAAGATTTACAGCAGTCTAGATTGAAACCCAAGTGTCTAATTGCTTACTGCACTTTGCATTAACACTAACGTGTAATATATACCATCTATATGGCTGTTATGCAATACAATGGAAAATACAATGACATTGTCTATCTAATCATTACAAAACACATATTCTAATGCCCAGAGAAGCAGTTTTTGTGCTATGGAAATGTGTAAAGTACATGACTTGAATTTATATGAAAACAGTTTAAAGTTCTTTAATAAAGAAATGTGCACTGTACAGAACATTGTTCAGTTAGTATTGCGACAATTAAAGATTTAATTGATATTGCTTGTGACCATTTGAACTTTTTCAAAACCATGTTAAAAACAAAATGTTTTGTTTTAAACTGTCTACTGATGCTCCCATCATCAGCTGCTGACCCATACTATTGTTACTAGCAGCAGTTCCACAGAGGTTCTGTCACACTCCAGGAGCTGTATCTTAAAGGTGTATTACAATTCCTTTGTGTGATGTTGGTAACATACCAGTATTAGCACCATTTCAAGGGTGAGATAGCTTACATATGGTTTACCATATTTAAAAAATACACAATAGCACTTAATAGAGCTACATTAAATGTTTATGTATGCATGATCAAAAAAACTTTTTGCATGCAATTCAGTTTTAGATCAAAACATACTGGGAAAATAACTATTTATACTGGAGTACAGGTTATTACTGGACAGCATAGATGCTATTTTATGTCTGTCTTTTCTGCATGGATGCTCTGAAGCTTCTGCCAACAATTAACCAGGGTCCTCATAATGGTGATCTTTGCCCTTTTCTTTTTTCGTTGTATTCTGTGGTTCTCTGGACAAGTTGTGCTCACCTGCAAACATACAGACAGGACATTAATTCAAATGCAAGTGAAAGGTAGCTGGTGTTGTATTTTTTTTTGTATTCCAGCTGCATCATCACATAATGTACCACTAATGGCAGTCAGAATGATGAACCTCACCTGTTGCCTCACCAGGTATTGGCAGTGTTCACTGATGACCTGTACCATGGTCTCCACAGACTTTTCCATGTACCCCTGTGGATGAGAACCTTGTAGACACCAATATTGTTGTGTCATAAAATAGATGGAGCGCAACAGATGCATTTCCTGTAATGGTAAAACAACATTTAAAAAATTACTTTTGTACTTTTGACATGTCGATTTCAGATTGTGGTCAAAACAAAGGTTTTTTTCATTTGGAAAAAAGTTGCTCAACTATGATTGAAACATTTTGACAGTATTTGCCCTATCAGAAAGTTTATCTTTACGATTATTTAACAGACCTTCCCCGAAGAACACGGATCCCGCTGTTTTGATGTTTTAAATGAACTAGTTAGATTCTGAAATTGAGACAAACATGCATCATTAGAAGAGTGAGACAACAATGTGGTATATTGTTAAGAAGCAAGAACGCACTGGTGAGCTCAGCAGTAGAAAGTTGCTATTCCAAAGGATGACCAAACAATGTAAATTATGACCATTCAGTTGTAAAGGAAACCCCTATTTAAAAAATAACGCGCAGACTGAGAACACTATCCAGGATGTTCGCATGACACTTTAAATTGAAATAATTCCAAGAATAATTTTACTAAACTCCAAGTCTTTTTTATTTCTGTAGCCACACAAAATAATGTTTACTCTCTTAACTGTCTATTGGGGTCATTACATATAGGACAATTACACATAATGGTCCCAAAACGAACTGAAATGAAGGCATGTAGAGCATCAGACTCCCAGCGTCTGGAGAGGTCTAGGTTCAGTCTTAGGGCCACTGAATGGCAGGCAGGAAATATAACTTAATATAACATTAAAAACTTGATATAACATTAAATTCCTCCGTTCAATTATTTTTGTTCAACATTAAAGCCGGCCATGGAGACCATTGCTTTATTTTATAGCAAAAACAACAGAAAATGCGTCACTTTCAGCATGGGCAGTGAACAGAGGCAAACACTGGAGGGCGGACTGCCACCCGATAAAGTAGACTATTATCAATAGGCTACATTATAGTAAGAGTTACAATCAATTCGTAAGTCACGCCTTATCTTTAAATGAATGACATGAAAACATTGCAAAACACATTTGACCTTACAGTACGAATGCAACAATATTGCCATACCAGATGCTGGAGTTCAACTAGGATGATTCCTCTGTAGGAGCCGAGGATTTCCGTATAGTTACACCTGCGCTTTCCACAGGATAAGGAAAATAGAAGAAACACCACGACGCTACGGAGCACAGGCTCGGTCAGACACTTTGGAAAAAGAAACATGCCTTATAATGACTTTGCAGAGAAGATGGCTCATTTAAAAGGTTTCAGTATCGGTAGCCTTAAAAGTCATGAAACTGCTGGGGTAGCCTACCTTGCGCTGCATCTGATAGTATGCAGAACATCAGTTTACAGTTGCTGTAAATTCACCATAACAGACGAACAATGGTAATTCCGTAATTTTTAAATGTTAAATATTTTCGTACAACGGCGTCATTGCGTAGCCTACGCAAATATGATGTTCAACGTGCCCCTACCATTTATCATGTCCTATAGTAGAATCCTCAAAGGGGTACATTCAGCTCTGTCGGAAACAGCAAGTTTCACAAAAGCTCCTGTCTTGTTAATTGTATCCATTAGTGAATATGCTGGATAAGATAACGCGTAGTCAGGCTGCCGATATGGCGCTCTTAAGATTCCAGCATCGTGAATTCACAGACTGCTCTGGTTTCTTTCCCGTCATGGGTTGCTGGCGATGGGCTTAGGATTTCAACTCTCTGATCAACTCACGTAACAAGTCTGAAATTAATCATTTCTGAACTACATGGCTGCAATCTACATCAGACTTAGTGAGAATCACATCAATCAATGCCTTTCTTTAGGCTAAATAGGCTTTGTTTTTCCCAATAGGCGATTCAAGTTAGGGAATGGAATGTGGGCTTGTGAAATCCATTAGAGACTGTAACTATGATTCATGTCTAAATACAAATAAAAACATTAATGAATAAAAGACAAATAATTTGTGCTTAAGTTTTCTTTTGTTTACTCGATATATCCAGAAATATTTATACACACAAAATGAAACTATAGCTACATACAAACAGCATCACAACAGTCTCAGAAATAAGAAATCTAATCACATTTCCAAAAAGGAATTGTTCACTCACATGAACAATGTTTGCAGAAGCACATTGCCACAAAATGGAAAGAATTTAAATGGATGACATTTACACAATAATTCTATAAAAAATAAACTTACTGCAAATATAATGTTTCTGCGCTTCTTCACGGAATAGGTGTTATGCACAAGTTAATAATACAATACACCTGGGGGTTTGAAGGAGAATTAAGAAGGAGATAAAAGCATGTGTATTGTTCATGTTTATCGCAGATGGGAGAGGCAACATATTAAACACCTGGCTGGGTGTGTCCATAGCCGTTTTCCTGTTATTTACTGGTGAATGGAGACTTCCAGAGTCATGTAACTGGCCCCCGTCTAAAGTTCACCAGGCTCAGAAGGTGTTCTTTATCTTGCTGGCAACCTGGCTGAGGATCTCCCCTATCTTCTTCTGCCAGTTGAGGACATGTTTGGACTCGGCACACCAGAGCTCTCCGTGGCGTGGCTCGGAATTCTCACAGCGCTTGCGCACCTCCTCCTGCTGTTCCTGAGAATTGGGCGGAAGATGTAGGGCAAATGTACATTGGAAGTCATCTGAATAGAGCAAGATGGTCTAGTGGTCTGAATGTTCGGTTCCCAGCCAAAAAGGTCATAGGGTTATAATACTTATAAAAGTCCATTATAAGTGCCATTGACAAGTGAGGCCACCAATTTTAACATCCTTACCTCTGTGCCATGCTGTAATTCAAACTTGTAGAAGAGGGCCCAAGCATCTCCCAGGTCCGGCTCAATCTTCACTGTTCTCAGGAACCACTCTCTGGCCTTGGTGATTTTACGCTCGCTCCAGAACAACCTAAAGTGTGTGTATTCCCACACATACAGTTATGTCATGAAACTGAATATACACTGACACCAAAACAAGTTGCTGGAATGTTAACAAGGCAGAAAAATAGAGATAATATTTAGTGGACAAGAAAAAGAAGAAAAGACGGGAAGGATAAGCAGGGAGTAAATACTACTCATACTTGGCTACAGCAAGCAAGACATGCGGGTCATGTTCACATTTCTTCAGAGCATCCACACTCTTGGTCTTTCTCTGAGGCCGGGCTTCCAGAAACACTGCCTCAGCCCAGAGGATACCTGAAATACACCAGTGTTTGAGGAAGAGGAGAATGTGATAGACAGAGTCATAAACAGTTCTGTTTATCTCAGTGCTAACAGGAGTGATGTCTGCACAAACAAAATGTGCTGTTGACATTTGTGGTATTTCTCATCTAAATCTTGCAATGTTAGGCACATATATATCTTCCTCCATGCCAAGTGTAATTCCAATACCACTTAAAATATCCAAATCTCTTTTCAAGTGTTTCAGAGCAAGTCCAGATCAAGTACTGAAAGCACGTTTCAAATAAAAAAAATGCAATAAAATTTGAACCCAGCAAAATGTGAGAGCTACTCAACAGCTACTCAAGCCAGGACAGTGGCATCCACCTAATCCACAATCAGTGGAAGTGATCACACACCGTAGGTCTGTGTGTGCCTTTAACATGGTGCAATAACAATGTAAATGGTACGTTAATGGTATGTGATTCAGACAGTTGTACAATCCTTAAAATCAAGTCAAAACGACAGCCTTTTGTTCTGATGAAACCCGCATCCAAACATTGTCAAGTTTGGCAGTGTGCAGGCTACACATAACACCTGTATCCATAGCAATATAAACAACTCACCCGAGTTTGGGCATTCCTGCAGGGCTTTGGCCATCAGTGTGTTGGCAATGTTCTTCAGTCCTGCTCGGAATTCCAGTCGCACCGACTCCAACCTGGCAAATAGGAACATGTATATACATATTTTACATAACTACATTATCAAACATGCTGGGTTTTTTATATTATTAAACACTGAGGTGATGCGTATCCATTCACTCACCAGAGCTCTGGGCTCTGCGGGTTCTTCAGTCGTGCTTTCTCCAAGATAGCCCTGGCTCTGGTGAGCTGTCCTACCCCCTCCTCAAGACGCGACAGCAGCAACCACAAGGAATTGGAGTGGGGACACTTCTTCAACTAAACACACAATAGTGCACCAATTTCAGCCTCATCAGTTTTGCATAGCAATACTTGCTTGGGTTTGCAAGTCCTATTCATTTGCACAGGTCCCTGAACTAATGACAACTTCATTTTAACTTCATTAACATTTCTCAGAGAGAACAGGTGGGCAATCATGGCTCTAGGCTAACTATGTGCAGAATCCATCTGCAGTCAGTACTGAAGGGTTTTGCAATAATGACTATTATATCTCCAAGTTTAAGGGATTCAGTGCTAAGATTGCACTCTCGCCCCGAAGTTGCAAAAAGAGTTCTATCCAACCAAAACATCACATTTGCCAAAACTGGAGTTCTCACCCCCTGGTTGTAGGCCTCTCTGGCCTTGTCCATATTTTCACATTGCTCCTCTATCTGGCCTCTCATCATCCACAGCTTGGGGAAGTCCTCATAGTGCTTCAGGGCTTCAGTACACAACTCCTGGGCTGCTTCGATATTCCCCAGGACCCACTCAAGTTTCACAGACTTCATGAACACCTGCCAAAATCAGGTCAAAATATGTGTTTTAATACATGTAAAACACACCCTTGAAATCAAATCCCTGACACTTAAATAATTGCATACACATACTAAACCGCTTTATTAGAGGTGTGGGGGATGTTGCCTTGATTAAACCTCCTTTTGTCCTCAATTATATTGAATTATGCCACCAGAGGGCACCATCTGATTGTGTATGATTGTGTGTTTTTTAGTTGTCATTGCTGTGAGTATTTATTTCTTTTTCAATTATTTCTTTATGTATTTGTTTGTTTTTTGTGCCTTTTAACCCTCCTGTTGTCCTCGGGTTTCAAGCTCACACTTGCTGTGTCAGCAGTGCACATCACATGTCTGTGTAAGCTGTAGAATTAGGTTTAGCGCCTAAAGGAGACCATGAGGGTTAAGATCACTGTGGTAGTAACTGTTAATTGTTGTATGCATCAAGTTAAATTAAATTACACACTTCTTCAAGTACACTATACCTCGGAAGCTTTCTGGAGCAATTATAAACTACATAAAATACTATTACACAGGTTAATAAACTGGAATGGATGTCAAGCTGTCAATAACAGCACTTCCTACTTACATAAACAAAACAAAATGCATCAAATGCCAAGTTGATAAACACCTTGTTTCAACAGTACAGTGATACAGTATAAATCATCTTAGTTCATAAAATGGTTTCTAAGTGACTACAAGGAAACCTCACAATTTAATGCAGTCCAGGTCGCAAGGTAGACAAGCAATTGTATGGGTGACAGTTTGCTTCTGGCAACAGCACTTTAAAAGAGTGCTGGTTGTCTTAAGAACCTAGCAAGCCTGGGCCTGAGAAAAATAGTGGGTTTGTAGAAGACACCTTGGATGTGATGCACAATTAACTTCCAGAAATACAATCTCAGGAGCAAAGACATGAGAGCTGCTGTATTGGGTGACCAAAGGACCACCCCTATGCTTGCTTCTGAGCTCCATCACGGCAACTCTGCTGAGCCAGGAACAAACTTAGTAAATGTGCTGATAATGGACTGAATAAACTAGTAAGCAACAGAATATAAAATTGAAGGCTAGGACAGTAATTTATTTAAATTTTTATATATATATATATATATATATATATATATATATATATATATATATCTAAACATTATATATTATATAAAGAGCCTCACAGCTTACTGTGATGTTGACTGCACTGCTGCGGCTGTTATTACTCTCACACCAGTACAGCCCACTGTAGACCCCTGAGAAGGTACAGGCATTGGGAAGCTCTGTACTTCTGGCACCATCTAGTGGTGAACACAAGCCAGCCAGTAGGTCTGCGGTTCTCACTCCAAAGTCCGCGGAGAGCTGCCGCAGAATCCAGCGCGTGGAGTTACTTTTCGATGTGGGGCACTGCACTGTGAAATTTTCCCCTCGGAAGAACTGTCTACTACTTGGAGTCACAGTCAGTAATGGACATGGCAGCCCTAAATAAAGTCAGCATGAGACCCATAATAAATGAGACACAGAACATTTTGAATTAAAGAAAATGCGATTATTTAGATCTGTACATTGATTAATCATCTATGCCCTTAAGCAAGGTCAAGAGAAACAAAGCATGCAGCTACATTTACAGTAAGATACAGCAAAATATTTGTATCATTATTTACACAAATAACTATGAACATCAACAATGACTTAATTCTATACAAATATAGACATTGTGCTGCTGAGAAGCATTGATGAGCCAAATAAGTCAAGAGAATGTTAAGGAGTTGTGGTGTTAGGTAAGGTTACGCAGTAAATGTAACGTCTTATATACACTACATTGTAAAAGGACTTACGTTACAGTGTTCAAACAAGTTGCTGTGCTCACCTGACATTGTTAGCATGACAGGCTTGCTAAGGAGCACCATGGTAGAGTTGTCTCTCTTTCCCTCTGCCTGGCACCAGTAGGTCCCCTCATCCTCATGGCTCACCCCAGTGATGGAGTAGCTGTCACCAGAGGCCAGGTGTCTGGGGTTCGGGGTCAGAGCTGTGTGGGGTTCGTGCCTGAACCATCGGTAGGTCCACACAGAGCGTGTTCCCCGCACCACGTTGCACTGGAGGTACAAGGACTCGTCGGGGCAGATGTTTGACCCAGGGGGCCATACTGAAACAATGGCCTCAGGAGGCTCTGCTCGCTCTGCACAAAGACAGAGACAGACGCTCATTAATATTCTTTGTTAGTTCTGCATAAGCAACACATTGGGTTTTGAGCCTCCTCTTTTGATCAAAATTATTTTTTTATTTTTTTACTGTAATAAAATAAAAATAAACTACAGTGAATAAGGGTTGTTTAGTAAGAAGAGTACACAAAGTGCATTAAACAGAGGAGGCTATACAGTACCATGATGCAAAATATATTAATGCTCAGATTATACATTTTATTGATCCTCCAGAGGGAAACAAAGGCTCAGTATGTTGTATATGTGGCCATGGTATTAGAATATAATTAGAGTGATAAATGGAGTATAGTGTACTAGTCTGTGTGTGTGTGTGTGTGTGTGTGTGTGTGTGTATGTGTGTGTGTGCGTGTGTGTGTGTGTGTGTGTGTGTGTGTGTGTGTGTGTGTGTGTGTCCAGAAATAAAATAGTAGTGGGGTGTATTCT